>CALNXK010000211.1:595000-742500 GCA_942486035.1 Porites lobata | reverse complement strand
CCAATTACGCGCAGTTATTCCTTTTAGAACTAAATGTTTGGGAAGACATTAGTTCACAACTTCGTGTCGAACAAAAATGTCTCTCAAGCATCATACATATAGAACGTTAAAAACAACAAAAACAAACTTTGAAAAAGTGTTAGGGAGCACAAATTTTCAAAAGTCACAATTGCTATCTCAGTTAGTCCATCCGTTCCTTCTTTTAAATTTGTATTTACCGCGTTATTTATACCTTCTCTTAATGTTCCGAGCCGTTATTTTCATGTTTCACCCATTCAGTGGCATTTTCAACTCGTGGAAATTCAACCTTGTCCCCAGGGATTTTCCCTTAGAAAATGGGAGGAAAAGCCCTTGGGTCGAGGTTGGTGGAGTTTGTTAAAAGGGAACTTAAGCACCAGACGTTGCAGGTACCACGGACGCCAACCGGAAGTATTTTTGCAGCATGACAGCCACTGCGCATATCAAGACGTTCTTGGGCTGCAGTCACGGACTTCAAAACGCGAGTTCTCAAGTTGAAACCAGAGGTTCAGAAACGTGAGAATGAACACAGTTAAAACTGTTAATATCTGATAACGAATAGTTTCCAATCCTTGTATGTTCTTTTGTTATGATACAACTTTACAAGCGTTGTAGAATCTTTGAAAGACATTTTCAACTGAATTATTCTGTCCGCGTTCGTGATGGTCTGAGGTTGGTTTGCTTAATAATTTGTATTTGGCACGCAAACCGCGTCCCTGATCCAGTTCTGCGTAGCCAGCCATGCCGTTCGTGTTGCTAAATAGGGAACTTAAACACCAGACGTTCTTGATTGACAGTTGGAGTGCCAAATGCAAATCATTAAGCAAAACAATCTGAGAGCATCACGAACGCCGACAGAATAATTCAGTTGAAAATGCCTTTCATGTTCTTTGTTACGAAGAAAACATGATTTCAGATGAAGAATTTCTACTTCCGTATGACGAATACTCTTCGAAGGACCCACAATTTGAACCTCTGGTTTCAACCTTAGAACTCGCGTTTTGAAGTCCCTGGCCCCAGTGCTCTCTAAGGTGCTAGAAGATTTCTTTGTCGAGTGGCTGATAGACGACGTTAAACATCATATTGACCCCCAACAGTTCGGCAGCCTTAAAGGTACTTCTACAACCGACTGCCTTCTGGATATGCTGCACAACTGGCTGTCGTCTCTTGACTTGCCCTGGCAAGTTCCTCCGCGTGTGCTTTTTAGACTTTAGCAAAGCATTTGATCATATTGACCATACCATCTTGGTGACCAAGCTAATCCATCTAGGTGTTAGAGGTTGGTTGATCAGTTGGATATCCAGTTTCCTCAGTGGTCGCCGCCAGGCTGTTAAGCTCTTGGACTCCATCTCAGAGTGGATGCCCGTACATGCTGGTGCCCCTCAAGGCACCAAATTGGGTCCAATCCTCTTTTTGATAATGATTAATGACCTGGCTTTTCACTCCCCCCTCCGCTCGAGCCACTGGAAGGACGTCGATGACGTTACAATATCTGAGGTCACCAGTTTGGGGGAAGCGTCATCTCTGCAGAACGACATCAACTGCATTTCGCAATGGGCCCAGCAGAACAACATGAACCTCAACCCAAAAAAAATGCAAGGTCATGACCATTTGTCCACTCAAAACCAAGCCTGTCTCTCCAATGCTCTCCATCAATAATTTACCTCTAGAGGCAGTGTCATCTTACAAAGTACTTGGTCTGACCCTGTGTGACACCCCAAAGTGGAACGATAACACCAACGAAATCGTTTCCAAGGCGTCTAAGCCACTGCACATTCTCAGGGTCTTGAAGCGCGCTGGGGTCCCTCCAGTGGACCTTGTCACCATCTATAGCGCCCTGGTTCGCTCTGTCCTAGAATACTCTTCTGTTGTCTGGGCTACTTGCCTTCCTCGCTTCCTCATTGACCAGCTGAAGCTATCCAGAAGAGGGCCCTGCGAATCGTATAGCCTGACCTCCACTATCAACAAGCTCTTGCACAAGCCAACATTACCAGTTTAGAGGATAGACGCACCCACCTGTGTCTTAAAGTGTGGCACAATATCAAAAATAACCCGGATGGCCAGCTGCACCGCCTTCTCCCTCCCGTGCGATCCGAATGCCACTCTTACCATCTTAGGAATAGTAGTAGTTCTAGCCGCTTCCAGTATAGAACAAAACGCTTCGGTTCTAGTTTTTTCCCAGCAATGGCGAAAATTAACTAATCTTACGAGTCTAGTTATCTCTAGTATTGTCCTTTATCTATATCTGAATTGTAAATAACTTATAAATAGCCTGTAATCCCAGTCCCTCTGAATCAAATGTAATTTTATTTTTAGTTGTAACTTATGTAAGCACATTGTAATTCATAGTTTTTATGCCACCATGTGTATTTTAATAAACCACTATTATTATTATTATTGTTTTATTTTTATTTTTATTTTAATTTTTTATTTTTTTTTGCCGTCACTGCACGACACGACGTAACAATGCCTAATTTCGCGACTCTCTTTTTCTTTTTCTGAACTACGATTCACTGTTTGAGAAGTGGACTCCAGAAGAATTTGTTGCCAACAATTGACGTATTCAAAGAGATAACATAAGCGCGAAAAGTTTGATGCAGCGAATATTTACAACTCCTTCATACAAAGCTTTCCACAAAGCTGATAAAAAATGGTTGCTCATTCCAAACTTTCGGCTGAAAACTGTTTAACTGTTTAAAGAAGGGAAAAGGTTGCTTGCCTACAAGCAGAAGCAAAAAGAGCGCTCGCACTTGCAGTCCTACTGCGCATTACACAGACGCTTGAAGAGCGGATAGCCCGTTTCATCTCTTAACCTTTACACCCGGAAGTTCTGATTCAAACTCTTGGGAAGTTTTAAGGAAGCCTTATGAATTAGCCTGCGAGCAAGCTCTCCATTTCGAGTGGCGAGCGAAAAAAGCCGCGAGAAAACGGGACAGCGAGCGGCGAAGCTCGCGTCATCGTTCGCGTGGGGCTCTCAAGTGACTTCTCGCGACTCCCTCAAATGGAGAGCTTCCTCACAGGCTACCTGTGGGTTGATGTGAATGGTTAAACGCGAGAGGGGAACGAAAAAGTTACGCGGGATTGCAAGTTAATGAGTTTCATGTTCTCTACGATAGGCATCGCAAAGTGTCCCATAGCCCTAATCCTTAGCTAAACGCAAGCAATTCTGGCATATTGTGTCCAATGTGAAGTAGCTAATTTCTGAGTTTTCTCGCATTTCTGGACATAAGAGAGAAAATTACGTTGGGAAATGTAGTTCACGTTTACTACGTACGTAAATGTTTTATCGATTATAACAAACAAGGATAAAAAGAAAAACGATCAGGTTTCTAAATGAGCTTTAAGTCCAATCAAATCAGATGAATTATTTTAAGTTTTACACTTTGTATGGAGTTTAAATTAACTGAATGAATTACATAACGACTATCGATAGCTAAGATGCATTTATACTCATTAATAGAGATTTACCGACGACCGACAAAGATTGAAAACTACGTTTTAACAGACAACCGACGTATAAACCCCGTCCCACCTTCAGACCCTTTTTCTTAAGAAAGGACAAAGGTGAGACTAAATCGTTAACTAATTGTCTTATTAATGAATATGCTTTCTTTTTAGGTCCACTTGTACAGCGTGCTGTCAATGTTTCTTTGGTTGTCATCATTCCATGAATTTGCAATTGCCAAGTAAGTGTAACCCTTGTATTCAAATGACGTCATATCAGTCGCTCCAAAGGTTGAAATCTCTTGATATGCAGTGAACTGGTCCCCAGAAGCACGATACACGACTGACTCTATGTTGAACCTTTTGTTGTACCTGGAACGTGATATGTCCTGTTGATTAGCCACACCCAGAAACGTTTGACCGCATATGACAAATGGGTACCAGGCCCTGGCCCCAAGGGTACCAATGGACTGAAAAGGGACAAACTGTCTGCCATTCCACTTGTAAATGAACGAGGGGGAGTTGATATAATCTTCCCGAGTGGCTATGGCTAGAAAAACGTGGTCATTGATGTAAAAGGACTTCACATCCGTTGCTCTATTCGTTCGAAGCGTCTGAAATTTTCCGAAGTTCTTGCCCGACCACTTATAGACGACTAATGATACCAGGTTCGAATCAGTGACCTCGCTTGCAAAGGCAATGTAGCTTTCATTGTTAATTACAAACGCAGCACTTGCACGACATCCCTCTGTCGCTATCTCCTGAAACTTTTCAAACATGTTGTTTTTCCACTTGTAGATGATTGAGTTGGCACCATAGAGATTGGATACGGTAAGAAAAGGTTCTTTCGCTATTGTAAAAAATTAAAGCTGGCTGCGCCTTTCGTTGCAATGTTTTGAAAAGCAAAAAACGATGTTCCATTCCAACGATAAATAACTGAGTTTAGTCTTTTCGTAGTTCCATTATCAACATTAGCAACGGCAAGATAATGTTCACCAGAAATTGTAAAGTATTCTACGTCATGCCCTCCATGTGTGCCTATGGTCTGGTAAAGAAAGAATTTTCCAGTCAAATCGTTGAACTTGTAGATAAAAGAATCTGTGTTGTATTTTTCGGCGGTGTCACTTTCATAGTTGGCGAACGTTAGAAAAAGACTTCCATTAGTGGTGAAATGTTCCACGGCGAGAGCTCCTCTGGTTGGTAAATCTTGGTATTTTTCAAAGTAACAACTAGAACAATCTGCAAAGGAAAACGAAAACATAAAATTCATGAGTACTCGAAATACTTACGCCGCAAAAATTCCTTAAAAAAGTTGACAGAAAAAAAAAAACTTAATTCCGCGAATTTGGCAAGACAGGTTTTCGCGGGGTTTTATTTGCGCGATTTCAACAGGCAAATATGAAAAAAGGCCATTAAATTTCGCGATTAAAGCGTTCTCAAATTGATTTTATTTTTCAAAAATTCGGAACTTTTTAAAATTTCTAGATAAACAGGAACAAGCAATGCGTGAAATCTTTGCAATTAAAACGTTATTGCACAACCGAAGATACAAAATGGAACCTACCAGTAAAACCAATCAACAATTTGTGTATTTGTTGAACATGATGCATATATATGTTGTTGCTAAATTGTTAACATTTTTTTTGCGTGTGTTTTGAATTTTCTACATGGGTTTTAATTTCGCGATTTATTTACAATCGCGAAAAACGCGAAATTAAGTACCGATTAGGTAATATAATCGTTCAATTAAGTAGGGGGCAAGACGTTGAACTTATCATGAGACGAACTAAATTAAGATTTGGGTGGACCTTAAGTTCGACTGCTGAGTCAAACGTCGAACTGACTTGAACGTCGAGCTTAATTAGAAAAGTAACCAATAATACGCGAAACGGTTTTACAGTCGAACGGTGAAACGCCGCTTTCTTGGTCTCTACAGTATTCTATTTATCTCATCTTCTTTTCAACTTTATACGCATATGTTTGTTTGTATGGTAAAATGATAATAAACAATAAACAGCTCGTAAGGTGCAGTTACACACACTTTTGTAAAAGACATTTCTCCCCACAAAGAAAGCCGTGGTATTACTAATCCCTTGGCAAAGGATCGGGTCATTTCGCGTGAAAAAAAAAAAAGTGAATGGAACTACGTCAGCATCCGAAGGACTGTTGTAACCCAATTACTACTAGGGTCACCTTTTATGCATTGCTACGTAAAGTGTCTGTTATTTAGAATACTGTGGCGATCAACTGAAGAGGGAGTCGTTTGACGAAACTAGTTTTGTGAATCGCTATATAAATTTAATAGTGTGTTGAAAGTGGAAACAAATTAGTTCTTTTTCCTTTTGTTTACTGAAACAATGTTAAGTAGCGCTTTCTTGGCTTTGGCAAACAATATTTCACAGAATTGATCCAAGTTTGTTTTTCAGTTTAATCACGTGATTAAGTTGGCAAATGAAGGACAGATTCTCACCAATCCCGGCAGACTAACATTTTGGGGATCTGAAAATCCACTGCCAATTTCAGTATTCACCTATCACTCTTTCCAGATAAAACTTTCCTCCTTCTGGGAAGTTAGCCAGCCGAAATTCCATAAAGGAACGAATGACGATAAGTGGGCAACAAAACTAAGAAAGAGAACGAGAAAGAAGGATCGAAATAAATTTGCCGAAAAAGGTCGAAGTTTTGGCTCAAGCGCATGAAAGGTACTAAAAAAAAAAAACAAGTCAGAATTATTTACATCCCAAAAATATTTCCCAATTCTCATTCATTTCTATGCTAATTTGTGGAAAACCAGTCCAACTAATAAAATTCTGTATGGCAAGTGTTGGGGTGAAACTTTCTTTACCGTAATCGCAGTCAGGACAATGGCAGGATCTTATTTTCAGTTGATAATTATGCATAATTTTGGTAAATTTCAACCTGGTATGTTAGTCCTGATAATTTGGCAAAGGCATAGAGCTATTTGTTTTAGTCTTGGCCTTAGATTTCATTGTTTGCATACCACCTCGAATATCTGCATATTTTGGGTAAATATCGTTCCTACATCTGGCTTAACAAACCACCTGAAAATTCCGTCACAGAATAAGATACTGTACAATAAAGAAACAGAAAAGAGCTTCGCCGGAAGTCGAACCTAGTTCATCTGCACGTGCAAGCATGTCCTTGACCACTGCACCATTGTGCCACTCCAGTCAGTGTTTGGTGAAGTGACTTTGTTTTTTTTAAACCATTTTTCTCTGGCGTAGACGCTGTTTGAAAAGATTAGCGTAAGCACGTATATCAAAGCTATTTCTCATTGTTATTTCGGGTTCAAAGGGCCGATCGTTGTAGAAAATCAATCAAATAAGCTGTACTGAATTTAGTGAAGAATTGAGAAATAAACAGAGGCCCACACTCGAAGGGATTGATGAGAAGTACGGTCGATTTAATCAGCGAAGATATTGAACATAGTAAACGTGTGTGACCTCTGGATCGAACCTCCTATTCTGGCCGGACTAGACGTTGCCAATTTCATGCTCTTGCTGGTCCCGTAAACACGGTCCGCGACACCAATTTTAAAATTTTGCGAAATGACGGACACAAAATACCAAGAGGGTTTACGCAAGCAGATGAAAGTAACAACAAAGCAAAGTATGTGACGTCACAATGGCAGAGATGAATCGGTCACAGACAAACACATGAAAACAATAGAGCTGGGCCCTCCCTCCGAGTCTTTCTTTTTTGAATATTTCACTAAAAAAATATACCTATTTAGATAGTTTTATAAAGAATATTTTTAATACTTATACTTTAAAAAGATATGGGTGGTTTTCGCTCCATCACTTGCCTACCCCACAGTACTTTTTGCATCCGTCTAAGAAATTGCTTCCCGCCTTCGTGATCAGCTTGCGCATGGAGGAAAAAACAATCAATGTATCGTTTGAAGAGTTAAAAGAAAAAGGCACTTTCTTTGCGCGTGAATTGGCAAGGCAGAAAGGCCTAGAAAAACTCTGCGAGATATTTGAAAGCTAATATAGACTTCGTGTATTGTACGATCAATACGACAATCTGGCAATCTAATCAATGCCACAATTCATGCAACAGTTCCATCGTCAACAAAAAATAATCATGTATTAAAGGGCCTCGGTTGTTTGTTAATCATTCACTATACTAAACCACCCACCTAAACATCTTCGAAAATAAGAAAGGTATTATTAAAATTTTAATTATAGTTCTGTCATTGAGATTAATCAGATCAATAGGATCTTTTTTGCAATAATTATAACTAACGCTAGGAACGATCAGATTATTACAGACTTCCTATAAATATGGTATTTACTGGAAAATGCAATTTTCGTGTTTTCTCGGGTGGGCCATTTGCACCCTATTTTTAAGCCCCGCCGTGGGGCATTTGCAGCTTTTCCAAAACAAAATGGCAAATGCCCGACAAATGCCCGAAGTGGGATGTGCACGCTTGGAGTTGACTCAGCCATACTTCTGTGCCCTGCTTTTGTGCGGTCGTCGCAAATCAAACAAATTCGCCGATCAAATTCGAATCGAGCTGCGGGAGTTGAGAAAACACGCTTAATCAAGCATAGTTTGGTGACTGATACACAAGCAAGGAGAATAATCACAGTCTCAAATATTGATCAGGTAATTTTTTTCTTAATTATGTTAACGCATTGTTTCTTTCCGGCCACAATACAGCTAGCAAAATGCAACGTTCGTATGACTCGAGATACAATCGACCTTGCTAAGCCACTCTCCAACAAAATACTTTGTTGAGGCCAATCCTCAACAAGAGAACATTTTTTTGTTTTCCTAGTCCGTTCCATTCCGTTTTGTAATTTATTCTCCCAGCATGCTTAGTGAGCGCGTCTCAGTGTCGTCGTGGAGCGAGAAAGAAACCATGTGCTTTGTAACGCGCTAGTCGCCGGGAGTTTCTCATCGTATGGTGAGTCTTAGGAGCTCGTTTATTTCCAAATCCCTTTCCAGCAGTGATTAAGTATTTGTTTTGTAGGTTTTTACTTGCGAGGTGAAGCTTGTTAGCCAAAGATGAGACTCCAAATTCGATCCTGTTGTGTTGTTGAGGAAATGTGCTGAGTGTGCAACTTTCGATTATTAAACTTGTGTTCAGGGACCCTTGTGTTGTGAAAGCGCGTTTTGTCCCCTGGACATCTTCGTAAAAACCATACGATCATCTTGCCTGTGATTACTGGACGTCCAAAGTCTTAACTGTGAAAATATTTGTGCGTGTGAATCGAAGTGACATCAAAGGTCATGACTCAACGAGGAATTCTACTCGAGCGTTTGGAGGTGTTGGACAGATCTCGAGGGGATATTTGTCTAATATTACGAAATTGTGTCATCAACTGGATGAAAATCTCGGAGACTTCAGCAACGTCGTCAAGATACGAACCGTGCAAACTAGCCTTAATTCCGCGTGGGAGCAGTATTGTGTTTGTGTTGAGAAATACGGTGATTTACTCGATACCAGCTGTGAAAGGTACCAAAGAGTCTTGAGCGACCGTGCGGTTCAGCAGTCAAGGATACAGGAATACAATGAGAGAATAGATCAGTTTATTGCCAGTGCCGCTGCCTTTTATAATAGCCAAGTGTTAGAAGAAGTGAAATCAATCAAGGAGTGTACCCCTCCAGGATCTGTGAAATCTAATGGTAGTCGTGTCTCAAAATCAAGTGTGTGTAGCTCCAGGTCCCAAAGGGCAAAAATAGAAGCAGCGAAGGCCCTACTTATGCAGCAACAAGCTGAAGAAAGGAGTAAGAAGCTAGTAGAACTGGAGGTAAAAAGAGTCGAAATGGAGATAAAACGAACAGAATTAGAATTGCAACACCGATTAGAACTCATCAAATTGGAAGCAGAAAGGGAAGTTATGGCTGCTAGAGATCAAGTGGAGCTAGCTAATTTAGAGGCTTTGTCAGCAGAACAGGAAATGGAGCGTATCAAATGGTCTCCAAATCTGGACCTACAGGACTCAAAGCCTCAATCCTCAAGGGTTGGTGCCAATGATGTACCAGTAACCAAGCCATCTCACACATCAACACCAGGATTAGTAAATGCCCAGACTTGTGTGAGTTTTAGAACCTCTACTGTTACAGATGAGGGTACACATGAGACTGTTAAACCCCGTATTCAAGACAACGGCCAGTAGCAACCTGCTGACCCACCCACTGAAGAAACCCCATGCCTCACGAGCACCAACCGCTGTACAGCCACACCCAGTGCTGCTGGTTCAATTATGAATGACAGTCTTGTTGCTATTATGTCTTCAATGGAGAAAATGAGTGCCGCTTATGATCTACCACACGTACAAGTTCAGAAGTTTGATGGATCCCCTGAAAATTACCCAGCCTTTCGTCAGAGATTTAAGCAGTTGGTTGAAACCAGGCCCCTCAGTGATGCTGTGAAAATGACCCGTCTGTTACAGTTCTTGAACGGTCCTGCCCTGACTGCGGTGCAGAGATATGAGCCAATGCCTGGTGGCCTGGCAAAGGCACTCAAGACACTAGAGGAACGGTTTGGCCAGCCATTTCAAGTAGTGAGAGCATGTGTTGAATCTCTTACGAAGGGACCTGCTATACAAGCAAATGATAAGGACAGCCTGCAGCGCTATGCTGATACTGCACAAGTTACCTATGATACCTTAGAGTCAATGGGATACCTTAGTGAGATGAATATAGATAATCCTGAGAAAGTCGTCGCGCGGCTGCCAAAAAGGATGCAATCCAAATTTGCCGAACATTTGAAGAATCTCGAGCGTAAGGGACAGAAGATGCCAAATTTCAAGGATGTTGTAGACTTCCTGAAGGAGCGAGCGTTTGTCCTGAGCCACCCTTTCTTTACTAAGTCAGGAACTCCTAAGGGTTTTACCTATTCTTTAACAGCAACAAACCCTGAATCCTGTGCAATGTGCCATCAACACCATCCACTGTACCGTTGTGAAGTATTCAAATCCAAGTCTCCAAGGGAGAGAAATGACTTTGTAAAACAGAAGAAGATTTGCTTCAATTGTATCAGCTCAACTAAACACAACTCAAAGAAGTGCAAGTCCTTAATCAGGTGCAGGGTAGAAGGTTGTGGGAAGTCACATCACACATTGTTACACTTCACTGAACCTAGAGACCGAGGGAACCAGCAAAGGGACGGTCCTAACGGTGAGGACGTTAATCAAGGCTTAAGGCCTGATCAAGCCACTATTTCTATGTGCTCCACAGTTAATTCGTGTGAAGTGTTGCTTCAAGTCATCCCAGTTCGAGTGATTAGTAAGTCTGGCAACCAGATTACTACCTTTGGTCTACTGGACTCAGGCTCCGACATAACCATGATTGACCCGTCTCTCGTGAAAATGCTGAACATTAAGGGCTCACCAAGTAAGCTGTCACTCACGACTGTAAATAATGCCGATGCAGAAGAAGAGGGCCTGAGAGTTGACTTCCAAATTGCTTCAGTAGATAGCGAGAATGACCATCTGATTGATGTCAAATCTGCCTGGGCTGTAAAGGATCTTACAATTCCCCTAAAGCACACAAAGGTGACAAGGTCTGTTGGGCAGTGGCCACATCTGCAGCAATTGTGCTTCCCGGAAGTAGAGAGAAGTAAGATTTCTATCCTGCTTGGTACAGACATCCAAGAGGTCTTCATACCGCTCGAAGTTAAAAGAGGTAAACCAAATGAGCCGATCGCAATCAAGTCCTGTATTGGTTGGAGTATACTTGGTGGCTGTCCCAGTGTACCTTCTTCCACTCCTGTGCAAGTCAATCTCATTAATGGGGAGGATGTTACCCTAAGTGACCAGCTTGAAGAATTCTGGAGAGTCGAGTCCTATGGTACGAGCAAGTGTGAAACCAAGCCCCTGTCTGTGGAGGACCAAAGAGCTATGAACTTGATATCCAATTCAATCTGTAAACATGATGGCCATTATGAGATGGGCCTCCTGTGGAAGAGTGACAATCCTGTGCTTCCTTACAACAGAACACTAGCTGAAGCGAGACTGCAACACTTAAAGAGACGCTTCCTTCGAGAACCAGAACTTGAAGTCAAGTATAGAGCTGTGATTGAAGACTGTGTGACCAAAGGATATGCAAGAAAGCTCACAAAGGAGGAAGCAGAAACAGTCAGCAAAACCACATGGTTCCTGCCTCACCACCCAGTAAGCAATCTGAACAAGCCAGGCAAGGTGAGAGTGGTATTTGATGCGGCTGCAAGATTCAGCGGCACATCCCTAAACGAACAGCTAATGCAGGGACCTAATCTGACAAATGACCTATCTGGAGTGTTGATTCGTTTCCGTGAGGACGAAATTGCCTTCTCAGCGGATATCGAGGGCATGTTTTACCAGACCAGAGTATCCCCAAGTGATACAGATTCTCTGAGGTTCTTGTGGTGGCCTAAAGGTATTGACGAGCCTCCAGAGGAATACAAAATGTTGGTCCATATTTTTGGTGCTAAGTCTTCACCCTGCTGTGCCAACAAGGCGTTAAGCATGACAGCACAAGACAATGAAGAAAATTACCCACCTGAAGTGATCAGAACAGTTCGTAGAAATTTCTATGTGGACGATGTCCTGAAGTCTGTCCCAAATATTGATCAAGCCGTACCTCTGGCCTCAGATCTTATGAAGTTGTTGAGAGAAGGAGGATTCCGTCTAACAAAGTTTGCGAGCAATAGTCGTGAATTGCTAGCCTCAATTCCTCCCGCGTCGAGGGCGAATCCCAAGTTGGACCTAGATCTAGACCAGTTACCCCTAGAGCGAGCGTTGGGTGTCTACTGGGACGCACAGACAGATACCTTTAAGTTCAAGGCCTTACAAGCGTACAAGCCATCCACCAAGCGAGGAGTGCTTTCCGTCGTAAGCTCCCTGTTTGATCCGTTGGGATTTCTTTCACCCTTTGTGTTCACAGCCAAGATTCTGTTACAAGAGCTGTGGAGGCAGAAGTTGTCTTGGGATCAAGAAATTCCAGAGCCGTATTCGTCCCTCTGGCAGAAGTGGTTGCAAGAGCTGCCGTGTGTTACTACAATCAAGATACCAAGGTGTTACAAGGCCCAGTGCCCTAGTGCAGAAGCCACTGTGCAGTTGCACAATTTTTCCGATGCGTCAAGGCATGGTTATGCAGCAGTGTCTTACCTACGGTTCATTGACGAGCAAGGAGTGATCCACTGTTCCTTCGTTATGGGGAAGACCAGGAATGCGCCCATCAAAGAGTGGACTATACCTCGCCTAGAACTGCAGGCGACAGTGTTAGCGGTACGGCTAAGTAACTCAATTCTGAAGGAGCTCGATCTGCGAGTAAATGAAATCTTTTTCTGGTCAGACTCGATGACCTCCCTTCAATACATCAAAAACCAAACGAAGCGCTTCCAAACATTTGTTGCAAATCGCGTGGCTGAGATCCATGAATCAACCACCCCAGAACAATGGCATCACGTCCCAGGTACTATGAACCCCGCTGATGAGGGTTCACGAGGCGTCGCCATAAAGCATTTCCAACCCGGATGTCGGTGGTGGTCAGGTCCTTCCTTTCTGTGGCAGCCTGTACAACAGTGGCCTAATGCTCGGGTGGAAGACATTCGAAGTGATGATAAAGAAATACGAAAACCAGCCACAATCATGTTCACCACTGAAACGTCCCAAGTCGATCTCCTACTTAAGCGCTATTCGTCGTGGTCCCGTTTGCTGAGAGTTATGTCGTGGGTGCTTCGCTTTGTCAAGGCACTAAAGAAAGAAAAACCTGAATGTATCGTCGGAGGTACACTTACCCTTGTTCAGCTTCAGCGAGCAAGCGAAGTAATTACGCGACTGGTGCAGCGCCAACATTTCCGTGAAGAGTACATGGCTTTGAAAGAAGGCAGACAGGTGAAATGTAGCAGTAGCTTGGCCACTCTTAGTCCGATCCTAACTGATGGCATTATACGTGTTGGAGGAAGAATTCACCGTGCTCCGATTACCTTTGAAGCCGCCCACCCAGTGATTCTTCCAAAGTCAAGCCCTGTGTCTGTATTGATAGTTCGTTACTACCACCATGTGCTGGGCCACGCAGGCCGTGAACATGTGTTGTCCGTCCTCCGCCAGCGTTACTGGATACTCAGAGGCAGAGCTTTGGTGCGTCAGATCCTGAGCAAGTGTATAAGTTGACGCAAGCGATGGCTGACCTGCCAAAGGAAAGGCTGGTACCTTATCATCCCCCGTTCACCTTTACAGGCCTCGACTTCTTTGGCCCCTTCTACGTGAAGCGCGCTCGTAGTGTTATCAAAGTGTATGGTTGCATATTCGTGTGCTTTAACAGCCGAGCAGTCCACATCGAAGATGTTAGTTCCTTAGAAACAGATACGTTTATTTTGGCTCTCCGCCGGTTCATCTCTGTTCGCGGCTGCCCTAAGGAAATCTGGTCAGATAAGGGCACGAATTTTACTGGCGCTGAGAGGGAACTTCGGCGTTCGGTTCGAGAACTAAATGAAGAACAAATCAGGAGAGAGCTACATTCGTACGATGCGGAGTGGTTCAAATATGTGTTGCCAAGGTGGCGTTTCCAACCCCCTACCGCGAGCCACATGTCAGGCGTGTGGGAGAGGCTTATTAGAAGCGTGCGGAAGGCTATGAATGCTGTCTTGAGCAAACCAGGGGCTGCAATCCCTTTGGAAACCCTGCGCACCGTATTCGCGGAAGTCACGTCCATTCTAAACAGTCGTCCCATTTCCCCAGCAAGTGATGATCCAAGTGACATGGAGCCACTCACTCCAAACCACCTACTTCTACAGCGACGAAATCTCGCCATACCCCCCCGGTGTCTTCGCCAAGGAAGAGCTGTACTCACGCAAGCAGTGGAGACATGCGCAATTCCTTGCTAACTGTTTTTGGTCGCGATGGGTTCTAGAGTACGTGCCTACCTTACAGCAACGCCACAAGTGGCTACTAAACAAGAGGAATTTGGCAGTGAATGACCTGGTTCTTGTGGTGGACAAAACTGTGCCGAGATCCCGCTGGTTGCTGGGTCGCGCAATGAAAGTGTTTCCTGGTGAAGATTCACGTGTCCGCACCGCCGAAGTGAAGACAAAGGACTCTTCTCTTACTCGTCCTGTGACCAAGCTGTGTCTTCTTGAAGAAGCTGCGTGACGGGTTTGCCGTAGAGTGCACTGAACGTTGCAAGATTGAACTGAAAACATTGTCGTGAACTAACAGTCGGTTTAGAACTTTAACATTGATTAGTGATTGTCTACGGGGGCTCGTTCAGCCCCTACCCCCCGGGATGTTGAGGCCAATCCTCAACAAGAGAACATTTTTTTGTTTTCCTAGTCCGTTCCATTCCGTTTTGTAATTTATTCTCCCAGCATGCTTAGTGAGCGCGTCTCAGTGTCGTCGTGGAGCGAGAAAGAAACCATGTGCTTTGTAACGCGCTAGTCGCCGGGAGTTTCTCATCGTATGGTGAGTCTTAGGAGCTCGTTTATTTCCAAATCCCTTTCCAGCAGTGATTAAGTATTTGTTTTGTAGGTTTTTACTTGCGAGGTGAAGCTTGTTAGCCAAAGATGAGACTCCAAATTCGATCCTGTTGTGTTGTTGAGGAAATATGCTGAGTGTGCAACTCTCGATTATTAAACTTGTGTTCAGGGACCCTTGTGTTGTGAAAGCGCGTTTTGTCCCCTGGACATACTTTGTTCGACCCCGGGTTGTGACACGAAACTTGTGTCTTCCTGTGCCTCGTTCAATCCATTGATATATAAAAAAAAGGCATTAAGGCATTCGTGTACCACTCCCACCGATTGCATTAATTCCACTAGCGAGGATTCAGACATGGTCGTACAAAGGTTACCATGGCTCGAGAAAAACAGAAAAAATTCTTTGAAAATGTTATAAATGGATTGTGTTTATATATAATTAAAGGAAAATAAAACTAAAAAAATGAACAAGAACTGAATTGCAGCACAGTCGAACCTCTCCAATACGGACACCTCTATTACGGACAGTTTCCAATGTCCCGACAAAATTCCCATATATTTTCATTAAAAAAAAACCTGTATAATACGGACTCTCAAACACGGACTGAACGGACACTAAATCTCGGCCCCAGAGAGTAAATTCATATAAAATTAACCTCTTTATTACGGACACTGCGGTGATCAGGTGAATCCCGAATCCAGATCAGGTGAATCTGCACAGGGAAAATCCCGACTAGTCTGATGAGCTATGCAAGGTGACATAAAGACCAGTCGCTGTGAAACAACGATTTGCGAAAGGTGTACAGAGGAGCATAACCGACTTTTTGAAGGCTTCAATAACCACAGATACATAAAGATCTTTTCTATTACATTTTGTACCCTAGTTACTGTTTACTGCACTTGCAAAATAGCGAAAGATGCTTTCAGAATTGTGCTTTACGTTACAACTTTTTACATGCAGCTTTGCGCTGTAGCTTGTTTCGTTTTAAAACAGTGATTTGTCTATAGCTGAGATGTACAATGTTGTATGCTACTGAAGGACAGTGTCTTTGTACTGTGAATTAGCAACTTTAAATGCAGCTAGTTTAAAGACGAGTGTGAGCCTGGTTTTAGCTACTGAACGCTTAAAACTGGAAGTGGAGTCATTAAAGTGACGTCATCATAGTGACCTCTTTTATACGGACACCTCTCTAATACGGACCCTTGGATCGATGTCCTTATTAGTCGGGTTCGACTGTAATTGTGTCGGACTAAGGATTAGAGATGGTCGACCATGGTTTGGCGTGGCCTTAACTCAATGCATTTCTAATAATTTATTCGAAAAAATAAAATTATTATGTGCTGTTATGTGCTTTCACTGACTTAGTAAAAAGCAGTAATTTACTTTGTTGCCATTATGGTTGGCAATATACCATGGTCAAGGGCTGATAACACACCATGGTCACACAACACGGTCGAACCATGGCCGACCATGCTCAAACATGGTCGGCGTTGAAAAACCATGGTACCATGGTCAACGTCTTGCTGGGGTGAGCCGACCCGCTGTCGGTGTCAAATCACAGGCGGCCCAAGCTCAATATGAGAGTACTTGTGGTTGCGTAATTTTCAAACTGACCGTCATTGTAAAGGATTAGTATGGGAATTCAGGTAATAGATTCGAGAAGATAAATACTTGCATGGATTTTCAATAAAATACGCTTTGCCTTGCTTACTTGGTGTCTTCTTGCTTCCTGTGTGGTTATTTTCCCGATCTGTTGTTGCGATTTAAGCGATTTCCTTTATTTCGAGTTTTGACTAATAAAGAGAGGACAAGGCCAAACACACGCAATATGGACAGCCCGCCGAAAGAAGCCAAAAATTCCAGTTCAAAATTTCCCCAGGGCCAAAATTCCACCGTAGAATCGCACTGCAAAGGTTTAACTTTCATTTTAGCTCCCTAGCTAAGCAATCGCGTCCCTGCTAGCGAAGCCAAACAGCAGTTTGTTTCCCCGATTAAACGGTTCAACGCTGGTAGAAATCCGCGTCCAAAACCAACACAACGAGTACGATGACCGCTGAAATCGGCTTGGTAACCACGCCACGTTGCCGAACAAAGATTCACCGGGTACACCTTATGTTTCCGATCCGTTGCGATTTAAACGATTTCCTTTATCTCGAGTTTCCACAAAGAAAGAAAATTGTTATGGCAGCAAACAATAGCGGATTGAATTCAACCTTTTTACAGTGAAGAGCGAAGGGAAAGAAGGAAGGGGGTAAGAATTAACAGGCCATGCAAAGCTAGCGAAGAGGATTTGTGTGGAAAATTTATGCAGCATCTGGATACTTGTTTACGGATATCTGAAGCTGACAGAGTTTTGTGTCATCTTCTTATGTTTTAACCGCCTTTTGACACTGGATTCACAAAATGAAATACAGCTGGAATCAACGGATTCTTTTGTTATCCGTGGCTGGCTTGTTTATTGGGTTGCGCCGCTTGACAAAAAGTAATCGGGAATCATCGTTTTCAAAATTAAGCTTACTTCACCTTGCTGGATGCGTAAGAGGGTTGGAAAGTTTTGAGTTATCCTGGCCTTACTTGATGGCTTTGTCGAGCTGCATCTCGACCGGTAAGCCTAAGTAATTGTATTGCATTTGATGTTTGTTTCGTGTTTTGTTGTTTTGTTTTTTTCTCTGGTCTTAACTTTTATGAAGTCGAGCGTTTTTTATGCTGTCACTTTACGCACATTTGTAAGATTTTAGACAATGATTTGAACTAGAGGGAAAACGTCCTGAAGAATATTTAGCTATCCTGTTGACTGTAAAAAGAAAGCTTTGTGCCTCGAGTCGATCTTGAAAAATAGCAAACACGGCGATACCGGCTTAAAACTTAAGCTTAAGGTCATTCCCTTGTTTTGCACTGCGCACCTTCTACTGCGCATAACATTGCGACATCCAAGATGGCGGCGGTTCTTCCCATTAGCGCGAAAAGAACAAACAAGGGCCGCTTTTGCAGAGCTAAAGCTTTTATTCGCCATAATGATGCCGCAGATCGGCTGACAGTTTCCTGGCTTACAATCGAAAAACAAGAAAATGAAAGAAATGTGCGTGTTCCCGAAGTCTGCACTGGTTTTCCACTTCGCGGCTGTCGAGTTGTGGAATTGTTAAAATGTCCTGGCTGAGGCTTTGGATTATGGGGCCTGTGAAGCCTGTGGGGCAACTTTACGGCTCTCCAACTGCATTAACGAGCCAGTATATGGACTGGGATCGCTACTGTACATACGTTGTTCAAACTCCGAGAGTGGAGAGACGAATATTTCTGGAACAAACAAGACCCACTGTAGCACCTGGTCCAGAACCACGCGAGGGATACCAGTCTTTGATGTAAACACGAAATTTGCTGCTGAATTCACACTTTGCTGTGTATAGAAACCAAAAAAGCGAACATATGAAGAAATAGGAATCAATAGTCTTTTCTTCAAGTTTCTTCGTCAAGCATTATTGTGCAAAAGCAAAAAAATCGAACCCTAGCTCACTGGAATTAAACAGAACGCCGGCGCTACAAAATAGTCCAAAATAAAGATTCATAACTCCAAAATCTCATCAAATCTTGACTTACCTCATTCCTTGGTATTTAATGTACTCTTTTCAAGTTTGAATTTCTATGTTGGCGATATCAAACACATAAAAACAACCAAAATAATTAAGGTTGTTCTCGAGTGCATACTACGAACACGATGGGCGTTATTTTGTATCTCGCCCCAGTCCCCGCCGCAGAAATTATCCATCCTGACTGCGATCTCAAAACCATGCCCACCTTTCACAGCAGTTCGTAAGGAAACAAGCACGGTAACCCCCGATTTTTTTTTTCACAGGTATTTGCTGAGAACAGTCTAATAAATAGCATATTTGAGGAAGAAAAAAAGTTTGATATTAGAGCATGATTTTTTTGGGGAAAATAGCTTCGCATTTGGTGTATTTGGGTCAAGGCGAGGACTTCAAGCTAACTACGGAACTGTCCGAAAAAGTGCAATATCCCCACAACCAGGCAATCAAAAACGAATTAAATGAAGCAATACTGCTTATTTGAATAAAAGAAGTTTTATGTTCAAGATAAAATTTTGTGTGTTTTAAGTAACAAAGACTTAACTCTGTAAGATGGGGATTCGAATTTTTAACGCGCAACAAGTAAAAATACCCCAGTTTAAGAGCCTGCTGACGCGTAAACAAGCATGGTGACCCCATCTTTTTATTGCATTTTTTTAATGTTCATATCATGAATGTTGATTATGCCAAGTTTCAAAAAAAGCTTTATAGTAGAACAACTTCAAGGGTATTACCTCAAGCTTAAATCTGAACGAGGTTTTATTCATGACCCAAGGATTTTCGGAGAAACACTTCACTCTCTCAATACATGTCTTGGTGAATGAAAATTGTTGTCTTTTAACATAACATAAAATAACAACGTATTTATTCAAGATGATGAACTCAAAATTATAAAAACATCTTGAAAAGGAAAACTGGAGGTTGACCCTATGATGTCTCCCTTAATAAAAAGATAAAGATTTGTATAACACCATAATGCCCAAATCCTTGACGCACTTTACGCTTTTAAGGCTCGTACCCAACGAGGTATGTAGGGAGGGAGAGGTCTCGTTCGTGCGTTATAAAACCTCGCATTTAACGGGACTAAAGCGTAGTTGCCATTTAGATGCCCAGGATAGTAACTGATCGACATCAAATTGTATCGGGCTTCATTGTCCCTTGCTATGTTTGACAGTTCTCTGTATACCTTGGTGTCGTCCGGAAACATCCTTAATGTCGAAGAGATGTTAGAAGATATGTCATTGACGTAAATTACAAATAAAATTGGGCCCAGTATCGTCCCTTGGGGAACGTCCAACGTTACACAAGACCAGGATGAGTGGGTGCCTCGAACAACAACACGTTGTTTGCGGTCAGTCAGAAAGCTTCTAAAGCAACGCAGTAATGAGCCTTCGATCCCGTGACATTTTAATTTGAGCCGAGGAACAGCCGTTCGTGAGGCACAGAGTCAAACGCTTTTGAGAAATCTAAAAATATAGCATCAGTTGGTCTTGATTTAGTTCTTGATGATGCTCAGTCATCAACGGCAACACAGCGGTTGAGTTAAATTTTGAAATTTTTCATTGAATTATATTTCTTGTCCGATTGTTTGTTGAGATCCCTTTCTCATCGCTTTGGCGTTTGTTGCTTTAATTTCAGTCGTATCTGAACATCGCATTTCACAGGAGTACTCAAAATACCGCGTACCGTGTATCATATAATTTGGTGGTTTAGAAACAAAATACAAACGAAAATGACTCCGAGACCTATTCCTACTATATAGTTTCTCAAAGCCAATTATTTCCCTTGCATACTACATAACAGCAGAATGACCTGACCGAACAATCCCGTCTAATGGTGAATTTCTATATACAAAACGTTTTAAGCTTATGTTGTTGTCATTTTTTAATAACAAGCGACCGAGGTAATAGTTTTTCTCTTTTGTTCTTACTTTTGTAACTGCACCGAAAATCCAAATTCACAGTAATTTCGACGGCTGTCACTTAAAATTCTTTTTCTTCACATGATCGTTTTTTTAGCTGGCCTGCTGTGTAAAATCCTAGAATCCCGATGAGTTTTTAAAAGTGTTCATCGCTACAATGTTTTGATTTTTCATTCATCCAGTCCAGGCGAGTCCGTTCGCGCGTTGACAGTTTTGACAGACGTGTGACTTGTGAATAGCGGAAGTCCGTTGTCTTTTCCGGTTTGTTCTAACAAAAATAAGTCGGGGAGATTCAACGAGATTTTGTGGGCGTTTTTAATAAAACAATTATTCCACTCGTGCTTGTTGGATATGAGATGATTATATTAGCCAACTCCTATCCAACGCGCCCTCGTGGAATAATTGTTAAGTACGTATCTACGCTGTGTTAGCTAATAAAATAATAGGATGTATTTACCTGGAGTGTTCCTGTGTTAATGAGTCGTTTTGGAAGGGATTTTGAATCCGATCAGAGACGGTAAATATTGCTGGTATCAAATGGTTGTTTGTCTGGCGCGTCGGACGCGACAGTTACGTCTCAAGTTAACTATTAACTCCCCTTGGGAGACGATCTCTGGTTTCAATTTAACGGCCACGAAAAGAGAAAAGAGACCTAAAGTGTAGCCTATATTTTTGTTATATAGCTCTACCTAGAGAATCACTGGATTACACTACACCCATGGGTGTGTCACCTATAGTGCAGCCTTAAGGTGTTTCGATACAGTTTTTCGGAGACCATACCGATGTTTTCCAATCGCCCTAAAAGTGATTTTATCCTTGTTCGATCGCTACAAACTTTGCACCAGTGATTGCCTACGAAATGAAGTTTGTCAAAATGCCATTTTTTGGTAAAATCAATATCATTATGACAACAATGAACAAAAAACTTCAAAATCGATAAAATCCGAATTTTGCCCGATCTATACCTAGTGTGGTGTTTAGCAAATAACCTCCGTGAGAGAAAAAATTCTGTATGTTTGAATTCAAATAAAACGTAAATATATTAATACACGAAAAGAAAAATTAAGCACTTTCGAGGAGCGCGACGTATTAAATGGGATTAAGTCGCATTAGCTTCCGACAAAGCTTACAATATTATTCTTCTTACAACTCTGCGTGAGATTGTACTTCCAGTAAAAATCCTGCGTGTCCTCTCACGTAAGATTCTGCCTTTTTACCAGTAACATCTGTATTGACTTTAGTTGTCTGATATAATTGCACTCAAAGCGTAGGCATGGAATACAACTTATAAAAGACAATCCAATTTCTAACAATTTTTTGGGGGGACCATGCCTCCAGAGCGGCATTGTAAGACGGTGCTAATGGGGGTACCCAATTCTCAGATAACTACTAATCTTTCGGCCAAATATCAGTTAACTACTATCTTTTTGGCCAATTCTTAGTTAACTATACTAATTTTGGTAAGCTATTATTATAGCAGATCTAATACCTGACGGACTACAAATTACACAGGAACGACAATTGTCACTTATAAGATCTACAAGGTTAATGCGCCTTATGCTGGACTTAAAAGACTGTAAGCTATAGGTTTGTCTTTGACTTTGCTGTCCAATCTAGACCTTATATATGGTCCATAGTACCTCATAGAATGTTTCCCTTAATGTAAAGTATTAAATCTGGGTATATGAAAATCCATACTTCTTAAGTGATACTTAGATGACTTAATTAACACTGACTCAGAAGAGAGCAATTATCTAACCGAAGAAGTAAAAATGGCTAAACGATTGCTATAAAGGCTCCTATTAATTGATTGTTGCTGTAGGTACAAATAATAAAAAAATAGACTTAGTCGCATCACCATTAAATGACACCGGCCTCATAGATACAGACGTACCAGTCACGTACTGATCTTCCTGACCTGCATGGTCATGCATGTCCTGCTATGAACTACTTCAAAGTCATCTTCTTCGTCACCTTACGTATCTGAATCTGTCATGTACTCATCTGGTTACTGTATGTCATGTGTCTTGTTGTTGGCCTAAGTTTCAATCCATTCCAACAGACGACGGGAAACAATGTCAATATCAATATCAAACTATAGTCCTAAATCACAAAACTGGACCATCATTTTTGGAATTCAATTGATGCAAAAAAAAGTTTTAGCCTTTTTAAAAATATAGCAAATAGCATGACATAGCCCCGTGACGCTGGTGGTAAAGTTTCCGCTTTATCTTTATCTTTATCTATCCTGTCCCTCATCACAAAGCCAAGTTGGCACGCGCAAATACTACAACTTCAACATGAATTTCGAATCGTGCAGCTCTAGGGAAATTAAGAAAAGAACATGTGGAAGTTCGCGCGGTTTGTCCCAAATGAATATCAAAACACCATTACGACTCAGCTCGAAATCTTTCATCTATCAAAGTCTGGACTCAGTGAAGCGGACCTAATACTGTCAAGGGCAGGTCATTTTAATGTTACGAAAGATCAAGTGGAGCAGATGGTAATTTCCCCACAACATAGGCAAAAACTGGGAAAATTTTGGCGGCCACCTCTTTCTTACCAGTATCCACCGCATAGAGAACCAAGAAAGAAACATTGTAACGAAAGGCATGTAATTGGTTTGGAGACTGCGGAGAACATACATGCAGTCGGTTTTTAAAGTCACCGAGGGAATAGGATCACCTAAGAATTAAAAAGCGTATAATAATTTAGTTACTTCATTCTTTATCACGATGGGTGTTTTTTTTTCTTTGAGAAGACAAAGAGAAAAAGGAAAAATTTTTGATGATAATGATAATGACGACGACGATGATGATGACAAAGTACTGTAATTGTTACTGTTGTCATAAAAATTTTAAGACCTTGATGAACTCACTTTTTCACTCAATCTTTTTTATTTAGCAATATGTGGGAGTGTAGATGCAAACATAAGGAAGTGATGGACAAAAGTAGGAAATGGCTCAAGTTAGATCCTGATAAGGAAGAAGAATGCGATCCGCATCACTGTGCTGCAGCTTACGGCTTTTAAAAGAAACAGCTAAACGATCGTCGTTGGCGGTTATCTACCTCTCCTTGTAGAGTCCTGCATTCTCCATGTTGATGATGTAAAAAATTGACATCTGAATAAGCCCCTAAAAGGTCTTGGGATATTTAAACACTTTTAAAAAGATCGGCATTTGGACCCTTTGAAGACCAAAGGTACACACTGGGTTTACTAAATTACGCGCTGCGGCATTTATCATTCCGATTTTGCGACTCAACTGCAGCGCTCATTTGCGGAATGCGACTATTTTGAGGGCGGTGTTCCTCATAGACTTATAAAAAAAAATGGTTCCTTTTGGTGGAAAAAATGGGCTTGCTAACTTTGGCCGTTCCGAACTACAAAACAGTGCTAGCCAGAAAAATAAATTTCCGACATTGTGTTCGGGAGAGTGTCATGTTCGGGTTGCGTTTTTTTTGCTTCCACGACGGGGCTTAAATAGGGGCGGCACTTTATCAAGGGTGATATAATATTTTGCATCCATAGCGTATGTCTGTTTACTTAAGATGTGATTTTCCAAAAGTGCCAAAATGTTTTGTTTCAAACTCTTGGCGAACTGTAGTACAGTATTGACAAAGTAAATTTTAAAGACGCCTTTTATTCTATCAGGCTGCTAAAAGAAACTTTCACGCCTGAGACCCCACAAACAGACAGGCTCGCAGACGCTAACTGGACGCCTGGATGTTGGAGTGGGATTGGAAGGGTGGTTCGCAGGAAGACGTACATACAGACGAAATTCCTGAAGTATCCGATGACGTCGTTGCTGATTTCAACGAGGGAATGGCGAAAATAGCTAGATATTCAAATAGGGAAGACCTCACGCCACTAACATTCCAACTGTCCACGACATGGGAGGAAGCAATACCGGATGAAAGAAAAACTCGCGTAGAGAAAGCAACGAAAGCATCTGAAGTAATCTACATTGTTATAGCTCCGAAAGAAGGCGAAAAGCTTTTTCAAGCGATACGCCAGCCTACCGCGAACGATCTTGATGAATCAACAGAGGATCTTATTGCTTTGATGTCTGCATATCGAGATTACAGAAATTCCACGAGCCTTATGAAAAGATAAGTTTGAGACATGTTAAGGCAAATAATTTTCCTTTTGTTTTTCGTTTTCTCACTTACTTGTTATCGTGTATTCTTTTTCTTTTCGCTCTCCGGTATTTTGTTAATTACGCTCCTTTGTTACGTGCTTTATGTAAATTTCGTTATAGTTTATTATCTCGCCCTTATTTATTACCAGTTTTACGGATCTATTAGTGTAACAACATTCGTCGAAGTAGGTTTTTTCCCCGGAGTCCCTGACCACCAACCCCGTATTCCTCAGCATTTGGTAAGCAGCTTTGTTTTCATCGTCTTTTCATTAATTTCATTTTGCAGTCGCCTTAAAGTAGTTTTTCTGTATTGTAACTATTATTTTTTTCGCTTTTTGTAGGAATTTACTTTTTTTATGGTTTCTTAGTAAAACGTTTGCTGATCGAGAGTTTACGTGTTGTTTTTGGAATTGGCCCTTGCCCGTTCATTTTGTATGGAATTGGCCCTTGCCCGTTCAAGACAAATAAAAAGAGTGAGATTACATGCAAGGAAACGAGGGCCGGGGTCAAATGTCCCAAAAGTATTCATTCATCGAGTACGTTTGGCACAGGCAAAGTCGACCACTTTATGGATTTTGTAAACCGTGCGCATTTCTACCAAGACGTCGCCTTTGGAACGCGAACACTGACCTTCGATGGGGGAGGCAAAATAACAATGCCAAACGTTATCCGGACCGTGACTAGATCGACCATGATTATGTAGTACCTTCAACATTGCAAAGAAGAATCATTTGAACCGGCTAGCCGCTCAACCCTTTTTCGCATTCTTGAAGTGAGAGAGGCTTCACAGCAGAAGTCTCTCAGTGGTCTGGAAAACATTGCTGCAGAAGGGGTCGCATCTTTTGACCGGCTATTGGGTATTCTAGAAGAGCTGAATCAGGCTGGTGCCGACAAAAGAAGTGTTAAAGAACTGGCAAAGAGATTGAACGATGGCAAAAGATACCTGAAGACGGAGTTTAAAGTGAACTGTTCAGCAGAGGAGAGTGAGTGCCCAGACCACTGCAGAAAAATTTGCGTTAAGCGATCCAGTTTATCTATGCTTCAACCATCAGTCCTCACACACACGATATGGTGAGTGAACAATGCGAACAATTGAAGGTAACGTTGGACGAGATGGAAGAAAGTATAAAGAAACACTCCAGCCATCTCTACAGCCAAGAACAAAAGCATGATAACTTTTTTAAACTATACTCCGCATCAAGTCAGTGTTTCTGTAAATTTTTGTCTCATTCAGAATGGCACTGAAGATGTCAAATCTCACAAGTGGTTTAAAGTTATTGACTGGAATTTAGTTTATCAAAGAAAGCTTAAGGTACGGGTGTTGGTTTCTCCACAGAATGATGGATGTATTGTTGTAGTGTAAATTCCCTTCTGCTCTTGTTGATCATGACTTGCTAGTTGTCGTGTGTTGATTATTATGGTGTAGCCGTCAAGGCTGCGTAAGGCTATGTTCACATGACACCAGACGAATTTTGATTGGTTGAAAAATATGACCGGACACTTTGTTCACACGGGACCGTTTATCCATAGTTAACAGAGTGGATCCCTCTACTAATTATGGTTTTGCTCGGGTTATGGTACACGAGTCACAGGAGGGGGCTGGGGTGGGGTCTAGTTAGGCAAGATGCTCCCTCTCTGTTCCCCACCCCCCACCCCTTCACACCCTACTTCATCCTTTCACCTTGTACCCGCCCCATCGATTCTACTTTTTGTTCTCCCCAATTTTCTACTGTCAAAAGTTAATGATGGTGAATAAACGCAGAAATTACCGAATGCTCGCTCGTTAGTTAAAAAAAATTGCGCCTGCACCGCAGTTGGCTAGTACCGTTGATGACACATGAGTGGCATTTCATGAGCAAAGATGGTTTTTGCACGGTTGAAATACCTGGAGACCTGAATTCAATAAACCGATATTTCTGGACTGAAGCCATTTACAACTTGTTACTCTGGCTACTTTTGTTTGGATGCTGTCTGTAAAATAGCATGAAATGATGTAGTTCCTATTATTATATGGAGGAGAGTGTTTTACTGGGAACTAAACCACTCGTAGATTCCATACGCCACTTCATCCGGGACCCGAGTGGCGTATTTTCGGTACGTCACCTTTGTGAGTGTCGTATCGTTCAATGACGTCACGATTCCCGCCTTTTGCTTTTGTGGAATTGTTTTCTCCATATAATAAAAAGAACATTACACGTTGGCTCGAAGATATGAATTTTATGTTCTCGCCACCGTATAATATCCTCCATTTATTGTTACGTAGGCACCGATAATTCCAAAGCTTTCCCATCCTGGTGATACAAGAAATTTTGATGATTATCCCGAGGAGAACTGGAGAGCTGCACCTCCACTCAGTGGCAAATTACTGGAGCCATTTAAAGATTTTTAACTGTTGCGGATGACATAACTCTATTATAGTCAATCAGGTGGGTTAAACCGCCCCTCAAAACTTTCAGCGCCAATGCCAATCCAAATACAAATCTCTTGACTGATCTCCATACATTTCCATCAAGAATTAGTTAGGAGGATTTGAAAACAGATCAAAACATTTCCCTCAGGTGATCATTAATTCTATTAATTCTCTTAAATACTGTTAGGAGGAAATAGATGTTGGTCACGACTCTTGTAGGCCTCAAAATAACGGCCGGTCAACGGACAATGTACGGTCGAGATGACCATTGGTCCGGACAAACGTTCGGTTTGCCGGTCATTTTGTACATGAGCGACCAGAAAAAAGTACATTTTTACCCTATTACGTTTCTAAAGAACAAGATTGAGGGTTAAAAGTAAAGCTCTCCTAGCAAGTAAACCCTTTTACGTTCTATAAATATGATGATGAGTAGGTTAGGTTCAAGTTACGACTTACTTTACTCACGGAGGCCAGATAAAGCCGAAGTGCAACAGATTTGTCGTTTTTCTCTCATGTTTGTTATGCATCATCCTTCTGCGTCAATGTTTTTAATCAAACTACTGATTAACCTTCCCGGGACTCCTGAGCTTAAAAAGGTAACCAATCGTGGACTTACATATGATTTTTATACGTTTTGGAGCTTCTGCACAGTGAAGGGTGTTCTGACTTGTTATAAAATTGACCTTCGTTTTGTAATGTTTTGTTTTCAGTTTACCATGGACTAATCAAGTACTATTAAGAGCAGAGAATGTGCTTTCCTAGTTATCTTTTTTGGACATGCATAAGCCTTTTCTTTAGGAATTCATTTCAACTTTTATTTATTGGATACATCGGAACTCTTTGGCAGGCATTATAAGACATTGTATTGCAAAATGTTAGATAATCCATTCACCTTTTCTTAACTACTCCAATGCTTTTTAGTGTGTACGTTGAAAATCAGTATTACATTGAAAATCAGCGTTAGAAACTGAACCGTGATAGAGAATCGGCCACACACACATGCGGGAAAACGGGCAACAAAAAACGTGCAACTTGTTTTGCGACGTTGTTGCAAAACATGATGTGCATTATACCACCCTCGAAAACAACCTTGGAAACTTATTTGTTGCATGGCAGGTTACAACGTGGGCGATAAAACGCGCAACATCGCTACTGTACTATTCAATTTGTTTTGCAGCAATCTTGCAAAGCAAGTTGCACTTTTCTTGTTGCCTGTTTTACCGTAGCTTTAGGCCGGGCCGTACTTCATTGAGCGGAACGTAATGCTTATAAGCGAGAACAATAGTTTGTAGTCATTAACGTTAGGTTCGGTTCATGTGAAGTAGGATGTTTGATCCGAGCCTAGCGATGGTTTGTCGTGGGTCGGTATTTAATGTTTTTACGACTTTTCCCTACCCTTACCCCTCCCCTCATAGTCGGCAAATAATACCTAGAATTGACATAATATTGTATTTTGAAATTGCAATTTGCGGGTAGAGACACCAATTCGGATAAACATTATTTGTAAGCTCTCAATTTGCCATTTATTTTGCGAGGTTTTTTGAATTTTATAGAATTTCAATGGATTATTATTCTTAAAGTCCTTCCATATAATCAAATATAAAAGGGGCCCAAGAAACCAAAATTGCTATTTTCGCATTGCCGATAAAGTTTAAGAATTAAAAGAAAACGTTTTGTCCATGATAAATGTATAGGAACAGTGGTTTCCTTAGAAACCGTTTTGCTAGTTTGGGTAAGTAGTATTATGGGATTGATTCGTTAGCAGCTAAAGTGTGGGAATCAAGAAAAAACCAGTCTCACTCATACGTTTCCTGAAGTGCGGTAAATTTACCTAGTTTACCTGACAAAAAGTTTGAATAAATTATACTGCCGTACTGAAATATTTCTGTCCACCTTTAGCTGCCAGGTAACAAACCATGTAGTTTTTTCTTTCAGGCCCAATCAGGTAGCGACCGTGTCGCGTCACGTGATCCCTGTATGACCCTAGATTTTTTTTAAGTGCAGTTTTGATAAAAAGAAAGGTCAATACGCAAATGGTTTTCTATTTTAAAGCACAACGATGATTGTCATAATTGAGAACTGTGCTGTTCTGCTAAACGAATTAGCATTCAAATATTTTTTAACGTGTATGAAACTTTCTCTTTGCGATGGAAACCTCTGAACTCTTTGTTTAAAGTTGTTCTATATTTCAGCTCAACAAAGCGCATTTTTAGTCAAATCGCCATGTTTCAATCTGGCATTGTTCTTAATTATGATGTCATCAATGAAATTGCTAGTTTATTTTTGTACACAGGTAGAATTAAAAAATCAACATCGTAGAGATCATGCTGCGATGTCTTAGTCAATTAGAATTATTAATTTTTGTAAAATGTGTCGATGGAAATTGTTAGATTCCAAATAAATTTATATGTATTCCACTGAAAAACAGCTTGTTTTTTTCAATACCTAGGGACAACCAAGCTAGAGATCAGCAAACCCTAAGAAATGTTTGAGACAGGAAAGATCCTACCGTGTGAGCAGAGGATACATTTTCGCTGTGTGAGCTGTCGTGCGAAAAGTAGCCTCTGCCGACAACCATTCAAATCCGTTCAGAAATGTGGACGAATAAATTTAAAAAAATGGGCTTTTTTCCTGTTCTTTATAACCGGTTTTGAGCATTGGGTGAGTTTTGCGTAACAGATCAGAGTTGTGGCAATTTTTTTATTCCCGCGAAACTCGCGCCATTTGACGACAGACTGTGACGATTAATTTTGCTGGCGAATTGCGTGACGAATTTTGGGCATGCACGATAGAAAATTGAACGGTTGTCGGCAGAGGCTACTTTTCGCACGCCAGCTCACACAGCGAAAATCTGGCCTCTGCTCGCAGGGTAAAAAGATCCTTGACCCGTGAGTGAAACTTGTTCTACGTTAGTGGAGCAAAGGGGGAGATTGCCTTTATCAACTAAGTTGCTAGATCTGTTCTTTTCGCCCATCCCCCTCCTCCCTTAAAAAGATTCATAAGCAGATATTTCGAGCGCTGGAAGAAGGAAGTTTTAGCGCTCCCCAAAGCGTCAGCTGTTAAATCGATTTACCCCGGGGAGGGGTGTACTTGGGTTAATTTTTGTTGTGTATGTGCCGCTGGCCACTCAGAGCCCCTAACCCATTATAGTCTATTCTGTGGCAAATTATTGACCCCATCTTAGTCACTTTTGGGCAAAAATGTAATTTTCGCGATCCCAACTTAGTCACTTTTGACCCATTTTTTAGATTGAATGAAGAACACTTTACTTTTCATCTACAGCACAAACATTCTGATACGTTTGCTACCCGTAAATATGAAGAACTGTCTTACCCCAAGAAATCCGAATATGTGCGACATCTTTCTAGTTACTGTATTTAAAATGCGACCCCATTATAGTCAATCCAGTCGTGAAAATGCGACCCCATCCAGCGGCACATCCCCATTAGCCTCTTATAAGGAAGTACCCCCCCAGGCATTTACGGCGGTAAATTGGCTAATATTAGGGCGCGTATTCTGTATTCTGGAATGAGAATTCAGAATAAGCTTTAGAAATCATTTGTTTTGTCGTTTATTGCATTGCAATTGAAAGCTGCTTGAAATATAATATTCTGATGTATTCAGCGTTTGATACGTAATCCTAAAATCACTGTACAAGAGATCTGTAAAGAAACTTTCGCGTATTCTGATTACACTCACTTACCAGACAAACAAGGTAGTTTAGTAATCTGACAATACTGAGCATCCACAAACAGAGAACAGACAAACTTTGTCTTGTAGCTGTTGTTAATGAGTTTGTAGCTCTTAATGACCTTCGGAAAGGCAACTTTGGCCCCTTCAGAGAATCGAACTTATTAAAAATGTCAGGGTGACACTCAACCGTTGCGTTTGTTGGGTTTAGCTTCAAAGTCTGTTCATTTAAGTTTTGGTTCAACGTGGGGGCCAGGTTGTAACTTGTTGTTTAAAGTGCCGATGTAAGAATTATAAATTTATTTTACAATTGGCAGTTTCAGATGCATTTATAGCCGTTCCAGAAGACTTAAATTTGAAATTTTCCCTGGGGAGCAAACCCCGGACCCCCCTAGTTTGCTCACGCTTACGCGTTCGCATTAGCCCCCCTCTGCTCGTCCCACTTGAAAATCCGCTCCGCGGGTCCTGGTAAATCGGTTAAAAATGAGTAGTAAGTACTGTAGCATTACGGTTGGTCGCCAGACCCTTATGTACTCCTTCATCCATGCCGCAGTTTTCCAGGCCGATTTCTACGAGTTGAATTTTTGGTTCAGTACTAAAACCCTCCGAAACTCTACTGCTCTTGGAACTGCCGTTAACTATCATTTCCCGCCGCGTTGAAAATATTCTTCTCAGAAGGTCAAACGAGGCTCGGCGAAGTTCCTTGATCCTCCATAAATACAGTCCAGGGTTAACTGTTGAGTTAATTAACACGATCACCAGCGCTAATTCAGATGCGTGTTGCAGCATTTTCGTGGTTTTCCCGTCAATAATTCTTATCAACAGAACAATCCATGTTGGAAGATAAGCCGCTAGAAGCGCACAATAAACATATAACATGTTAGTTACCGACTTTTTATAGCGTGAAACAGCTAAAAGGCTTGCAGGTGATCTCGTTTCTCGCGATTGTACGCTGAGACGATCCTGTTGGCGGCGTAGAGTGGAATAAATTTTAGCAAAAACGATCGACGTCACCAGAAAGCTAAAAGGAATTATAATTAATACCAGAACGAAGTATAAACGCGGAGTAAAAAGATAAGAGGCCGACCATGGTAGCGATAGTGTCCATGTTATTGCCACGAGTGCGATGGATCTTTTGGAAGTTACAACTGTTCGGTACCTCATCTTTAGATGCAAGGCCATGAATTTATCGAGGCTAATGAACACCATTGTGAGAAGCGAGGCAAGAGAAAGTTGGCCGGACGTAAAATCGTACACCAAACCAATGATACATCTGGCTAGATTGTGAGTCAGTACCTTGTAGAGTGCGAAAGAAGGGTGCACAATTAACCCAACGCAAAAGTCCGGAAACGCAAGACTACCAAGAAGAACTTTGGATGGTAGCCCCATAGAAGATGTTCGACGAATGGCAAACAAGATCAGAAGGTTTCCCATAATTGCTGGGATTGAAAATGCTAAGTTCAAACATGCAATGATTTTATCTGTAGTGTCTCTTTCCGTTAACACATAAAAGTCGCAAATGCTGTGTGTTTCCTCCGCTTTGCTTTCCATCGTTGCGGTGGGCGTAGACAACTTAAATTAAAAGAATCAGAAAAACAAAACGCTAATACACTGCATCCATCGTATGCAGGTTAGAGTAAGACTCTACTACGACATCCTCAGTCAACTAAATATAAGTTTGGTCATCCAATTTCTAGCACCATGCCTTCATACGATAAAAAGATACTCTTCGAAAACCTAATTTATAGGTACACCACCACATACACCACATAAACCAGCTTACGTATCAGGCCAAGCGGTGACAAATTACCTTGTACCTCACGCGGCTTAAACATTTCTTTTCACACTTACTCTATAATCCTGTACCGAGCGACGCACCTGCCGAACAGTTTGCTTTTTGTTTCGAGATATTAAAAAAGTAAAACTGAAGTATCACCTGACCTAGATTGAATTATCCTTTTCTCATGTCCACTTTATCAAGAGCTTATGTAGAGTTTAATTGATTTTCAGTCTTGTTTTATATGCTTGATTTAGTTTAACTCTGTAAAAAAAATTCCAAAACGGAATAATCAACCGTTGAAATAAAAACCTTTTTCCTTCATCCTTCCATGTTTGCCTTGGCTTTTAATTTGTGTACAATCAGCGTAAACAAAAGTCATGAGGTGTTTATGAAATTCTCTTTTTTATTATCGCCTATAAGCAGCACTTAAACGGAACAAACGCAGCCATTCGCCGTCTAGCTTGTGAAATAATGTTCAACGTAAAGAATATATATAGCGCATACTTGCTTTAATGAAAAAAATTGGCAAGTTAAACCCTAGTTATTACCATCCAACTGTTTGACTTTGCTGTCGAATCCCTTTCTTCGATTTCGTAATGAAGAAAACGCCTCATCCAGAAAGTGAAGAAAGTCCAGTTTCTTAGCAACTTTTATTGAATCAACTCACACTGTTTCTGATTGTTCTAGTTTATTAGGTTACTTTTATTGTCTTCATTTCTTCGTTATAAATATTTAGAGCCTTCAATCTTAGAATGTTGAAATATGATTAAAGAAAGTCATGGACTACATATGAGACAGATAACTGATCACTGTTTTTTTTTTTGTCAACTGTTAAAGTTACCAAATATATAAGGCAACAAAAGTAACAATGATCACCTGTAAGGCTTGTTGTGATACTTGGGTAAGATTTTCACTATTCTCCATATTTTTTTTCTAATGAGCCCACACCACACTTAATTACACCCAAACTCGCCATATACATGATTGTAGATTTCTTTGGACATATCAAATTTAAATTGGTTGATACCGTTTGCTCTTAAAGTTATTGTCAATGGAAAATGAAAGCGTATCTCAGGAAGAACTGACATGCCATACGAAATGGCATGCCCTAAACCGAGACCGGTTCCGTCTGAAATGGAGTTACAAATCGCGGACTTGAGGTTCTCATTTTGTTCCTTTCTTTTCAATGCGCAGGTTTGAGCACTAGAGGTATTCGTGATTCTCGGAAACAGTGCAGCATACATTTACGAGTAAAGGCTGTATATATACAGTCTATTGTTCAATTGAAAGCTGCAAGGATTAGCACAGTCGGGTGCGCAACTTTCAGAGCAGGAGCCGGTTCCGAGTTCGATTCCCAGTGATCTGAAATTCTTGTTTCGACTTTCTTCCTTTCCGTGTGTCCTATAGTACCTTTAAGAACCGTATAAGGCAGCATCTGTGGACGAGGGGGGGGTTAAAATGGGCGCACCGTCGGTCTCATTGTCTGTGTACCGTGGCGAGTTCCCGACGTGAAACAAGGACCTTTTCCCTTTGGCCCTTTATCCAAAGTTACTCTGACACCACATTTAGGTGGAAGGCTTAAGGTCCAATGCACTCTACAAAAGTCCTAGTCCTCGCATGATATGTAGCTTCTTCAGCTGGTGTCTCTGGTCTGTTATTAACTCTTACTGGTTTGAAGATGCAGCACGAAATAGCTTCAGCAGCAGATGCTCGGAGCTCTTTAATCCGCCATAAATATAACAGTGGGTTCACCGTAGAATTTATAAAAACAAAAGTCAATGTTAAATCGGTCGCCACTCGGATTGCTGCGGGGCTTGTGCCAGATAACACTCGTGTCAGCATGACCAACCAGGCCGGACAGTATGCAATAACTTGGGCAAAGTAGACATATACCATGCTTCGAACAGAGCTCCTATAACGGGACATGCTCGCACATCTTTTTATATGGTGTAGGGAAGATGTGTTATAACTGGCCGCTACTGAATATTGTGTTCCTTGTCGGCGTAGAACAAACTGGATCTTCGCGAAAGCAGCCGAAGTTATCGAAAAACATACGGGAATGACTACTGCGATAAAGATACAATAAACCTGTAAACTTACGAAGAACGAAATCGCCCATGGAACTGCAAAGACCCAGATGAAAGTCACAGCAATAAGAGAACGTTTTGTGGTCACCACAATACGGTATCTCATTTTAAGCTGGGCAGCCATACATTTGTCAATACTTATCAACATCATTATTGTAAAAGAAACAAGAGAAAGGTGCCCCGAAAGAAAATCAAACAGCACTCCTACGACACACCGTGCAAGATTGTTACCAAGGAGTATTTTCATTGCAAAAAAAGGTTGTACAAGAATCCCAACGCAGACATCCGCAAATGCTAAACTTGACAGAAGGATTTTCGTGGGCAGCCAAAGAGAAGACGTACGACGAATTGCAACAAGGACGAGTGTGTTGCAAATTATTGCCGAAACAGAAAAAAACAGGTTTAAGGCGGCCGTGGAAATATGTTCTACGTCTGTGGTGGGTCTGGGGTAGAAGTCGCAGATGCGAAGAGGTTGGCTTGAAGACTTGGAAAGATTGCCCATGGTTAATTAAATGACAATAATTTAAGAGATCGTGGCTACTTCAAGGTTCTTAAGTGTTAAGTGTAGCATCCATGACGTTTTGTCTAATATAAGCTTTCGAAATTAATGAAAGTGGTTTAAAACCTTGTTTGTCTTTACAGCTAAAAAAGCGAAATTATACTTAGCACCTTTTGTCACCCAAAAGGTAATAAATACCTTACACACCTGCTCTAAAAAAATGATATTAAGTTGCCAGTCCTTTTAAGTTTTATTACCATGAAGGCCCCGGTTCAAAAGTGAAACAATTTCATTTTCCAAATTATTGAAGGAAAAAATGACGCTCAATAATATTTAACCTTTGTTTAACACATGTAATAGTTCTCGTCTGAAAGATCAATCTTAAGAGTATAGATCGTGTGTCTTGTATAGCCCATCAATAATCAATACCTCAGACAAGTACTGTTCATATCTCTTATTTGAATGGTCACACGAAAGAATTTTATTTAGACCCTTAACTTAAAAAAAAATAAACAGTACGGTCTCTCCCCTGTGGACGGTTATTTACTTCAGCAAGAGATCATAATAGGATGATCTCTTCAGTGACTACAGGTATGGAACCTAGTTAATCAGGCGACCATTGTAAGGCTATGAAATCCTCGTCGTATTAACGAGAGGTTTAGAAATGAAAATGACTGACGGTTTTTCAGTTTGTCAGAGAGAAAATGTTGTGGTCGTAATAATGAGATAATCCTATGAACGGCGGCGTTCTACTCGTGTGGCGAGGTGCCACTCTAGTTTTAATTGCTAATGAGCAGATTTTTTGGCTTTATTTTTTTAATTCTCATGTTCAGAATATCCACAAAAAAAACATCGCAAATTGTGCAAATCTTGTAAAATTATAAAGGGGGTCCCCAATAGGTTTTACGGGATCCGGGATTTCCTTTGTTTGAAGCTCGGGATTCGGGATCTAAAAGCAAAATGAACACGCAAGGTGGGATGTCAAAAGTAACCATCGGGATTGTGCGTCGAAAGAACAACAAAGCGTGCTAGCCCTATAAGTCCCGCTAAAGCTAGTAATGAAATAATCCCATACGCTTGAGCCATTTTCTGCAGCTTCGGAAAGGCAAGAAAACTGTCGTCCAGCAACACTATTGCAACACAGTGCGCAATTCAACATTTTCAACGGCGTTTTTTGAAATACTTCTCCGTGTTACTGATATCGGGATTATGTGTGCTATCACTTCCAAGGCAGACTGTCGCAGGTCTTTCATTCTCCATAGATACAGAATTGGATTCACCGTCGAGTTCAAAAGAACTATCGTCAAAGTTGCTGTGGTTGCTTTATCCAAGTACTCTGTTCTTCCGTAAATGATTCGAACCAAAACTACGATCCAGGCTGGAATATACGCCACCAATAAAGCGCAAAATATGATAAACATACTGTTGACGGACTCACGGTACCGCGAGACTGTGAGGGCGTCGACTCGTCTCAAAGACTTGTGTTGCGCTGGAGTTTTGAAGCACTTTTGTTTTCGGCGAAGAATGAGGTAGATTTTGATAAACGACAAGGAAGAGATTACCAAGCAGATGGGTAAAATTGTCAGTATGAGAAGAAAATAGACTTTGTGCATCCAGATGAAGGTTAAACCCCATGGAAGGGCAACTAATCGAACAAGTACTGCGATAAAAAGGCAGCGTTTTAGGGTTACTACAGTGCGATAACGCAGCTTTAAATGGAGTGCCATGAATCGGTCAAGGCTGATAAACATTACGCTAAAAAACGACGTAATGGAAAGATGGCCAGACAAAATATCAAACAGCACGCCACTCACACATCTGGTTAAGACGTCCGAAGAAAGAGTTTTTACTGCGTATAATGGCTGTGCAAGTAATCCGACTCCAAGATCCGTGAAAGCGAGGCTTCCGAGAAGTACTTTGGTTGGCATTGCTATGGATGATGTCTTGCGGATTGCTAGTAATATCAAAATATTCCCCAGAATTGCAGGAAGGATGGCTATAATGTTGACAATCGCTGTAGAAATGTCGAGAATGGCTGTCTCTTCGGGAATGGTTTTTGACTTGCAAACCAAAACACTTCGAAATGTAAGACTGCGGTAAAGGTAGTCTTCGTCTTCGCTCGATGAAGTCATAATGTCTGTACCAGTCTTAATTGTTTGTCCAATACTTATTACGATAATAACCAGAGCGGATGTGTTTTTCCTTAAAGTAATAAAAATGAATATCTTCTACAATTTCCGGGAACTCTTAGCACAAGCTATCTGCATCACCAACAATATGGTTCAAATTAAACTGACTCAGTTGCAAGTTTAGTTCACAGTATCTTAACACTCACGCAGCTAGCTAAACTATTAAAATTTTTAAATGTACAAAAGTGGCTTCGCATTATGTACTTTTTGTTTAAACAAATACGCAAGCTGTTTTAACTAAGGAACAAACATAAAACTCATGGACGAAAAGGGAGTGTGTCTGTTCAAATATGTAAAAAAATTTCATGTACAGAAAATTTTAATATTTTACTGATAAAATCTGATATCATTTTCACAGAGAATTCCCTTGTTTTATCTTTTGAAAGAAATAGAAAAATTCTAAGAAGGAGAAAAAAATCTAAATTGCCAATTTACTTCTTTCATTCATCTTATTATTTTCCATTAGGACAAGTCAGTTTTCTTTATTTAATTGAGTGCAAAAGTAAATATCATCTTGAAATGGAACTTCGCTCATTTTCATCCTGCTTCTGTTATTTTACTTGATCTCAGCTTTTTGTAATATTTTAGAGTGCAAGCGTCAATTTTAAATATATGATTATTTCGAAGAAAAGAAACTGATATAAAAGCCCCGACAACTTTTTGGACCCAAAATCAGATGATATTTCTCGGCAGCACACCCGTAGAGACCCCCTGTAACCCAGGAGCCATTTCATACTGAGTAGGTGGAGCAGGATTTTGCGTGTTAGTGGTACGTTGATGAACTGTAATGGTCATCATGGAGTCAGATAAAATGTTTTCTTAATTTATTTTTGCCAGATCAATGATTATGTTTAAATGTATCCCGCTTGAGTTTTCTTTCTTCTTAGTCACCTGGCGGGAAAAACGAAGATGAAGATTGTTGTACGCAACGTTTAACTTCAAGAACTCATTTATAAACTAAGTCATCATTTACAACTATAAGTCTTTTAAGATTGTTGTTGCTAGTTTTATTTAGAACGTCGGGCAGCTTTGATTAACTGAATTGGTTACCTTTATGCATAAAATTGCAGCCAGAAGCAGACTCCCGCTCGACTGAAAAAAGGGCCGTTTGCTTTTACTTAACCTCCCTTTGAAATTGTGGTGGGCGCGAAAAGCCCTGGGAACGAGGCTCGCTTTCCCTCATTAGTTGGCTAACCCTTTTTAACATGTACCAACTGAGAATAGGCCTGCTACGACAGATACGACCAGAATATTCATTTCGTCAGTTTTCTTTCCAATTTCAATTTGGTAATCCCAGTGAGGTTCAATTGACAAAAGCCCTAATTTGTACAAGAAAGCAAAACCCTGGTGGTGGTGGTCGTTGTATTAGTGGTAGTGGTAGTGGTAGTGGTAGTGGTAGTGGTAGTGGTAGTGGTAGTGGTAGTGGTAGTGGTAGTAGCAGTGGTAGTGGTAGTAGCAGTAGCAGTAGCAGTAGCAGTAGCAGTAGTAGTAGTAGCGGTGGTGGTAAAACGACGTCATCGTTTCAAATGGCCATTAACTACCGACTTGATCGAAACTCAGCTGCAACAGGGAATGAGGGCAGCAAGAAATATAACAGTTAGTTGCTTTCAACCATGTTCGAGACTGAGGGTACCTCTCATCGGTCTCACGGTGACGTCAATGTACTTTACACACCAGCTAATACTAATCTATCACAGAATAATGGAATCAACTTGACCAGCTAGTACTAATCTATCACAGAATAAAGGAATCACACACCAGCTAATACTAATCTATCACAGAATAATGGAATCACACACCAGCTAATACTAATCTATCGCAGAATAATTGAATTAAACATGCGCACTATACTACTGTGGTTGCAAGTTGTTTCTTAGGTTTCTGGCTTCCTCTCATGGTGGCTCTAAGTTTAGGAACAATTACTCAGAGTAACAAAGCAGTTAAAGTGATCAGAACTCTCATTCCCCTGTGCTGTATTGTTTTTTATAATTACCTGCGCGGTTCACCAAAGCACTTCGTACACATAATTGTTGTACACTCTGCCGACTCCATTCCAACAGTTTGTGGACGGACCATACAATTTGTAAGATTCTGTATCAGATACCCAACACTCTCCATAAAACTGAATGGCAAAGAACTTCTTATTGGCTTTTTTGGCAGCTTCGTAGCACATTTGAACTAAATAAGGAAATATTGAGCGTTTTTTAATAATTATATTGCAAAATTTTGCTCAGTCATTCGTTTGGGTAATAAGTGTCAAATATGAAATAAACGATTGCATATAAAAGTTAGGAGTCTAGTTTGTTTCATTTTCAGCACAATGAGAAGTTACATGTCATCTCAGAATAAAGGACTTTAAGGTCCTTTCACCTTCAGCTCCAACCTATTTTCCCTACTTTTAAGAAACTGGGTGACTTGGAAAGGACGTGAACACTATTTTTTACCAACGACTTAATTGGTGACGCCGTTTAGATCGCAAGATTCCTATATTAAAGGACAATGTGAAGGATAAGTGGCAATTTGTGGGATTTGAAATGTCTTTTATGTCAGAAAAAAAGATCGTGCGTACGTGTTTCGGCCGCCTGCTGCTACTTACCAATCTTCTCCAAGTGATACCAATCAATTTTGGGTCGGAAATTGGCCAATAGCTTCATGGTGTGTCCATCACCCACGTCACGCCAGCAACCGAGGTCACGCCACGGTGCAAATCGGTAAGCATAGCTGTGAACCTCATCCCCAACACCTACGATAACGTAAAGAAATCGATGGCTTTTGGCGCGATAGGTGCTCCAAATTTTCTTTTAATGCGGTTTGACGAGGAATCAAAATCTACTTATGAGGGTGCAGTACGTGATCTGTATACTTACCCCAGGTTTATCCCCTATAATGGTTTATATGGGAAGGTTCCGCCCGAAAGGGGAACCGCTTTCAGACTTCAGGTTTATGAAAGGAAGGGGATTTCACCAGATTAGGTTTATGAAAAATAAGGGAAATCCGCTATTTAGTCTGTAAAAAAGCCCACAGCTGCACTTTCTGTCTGTCAAAAAATTGAAAAAACTGAAGGTTTTTGTGGTTTGTTGATATTTTAAAGACATTTACAGTAGTTTAAAGGGATACAGAGTTCTAAAGTAGGTATGAGGAAGGAGTAGCATTTGACAATAGAAGGTATAGGAAAGGGGGACCTTTTCTGTCAAAACTGGTATATGTACAAAAGGGTGAAAGGCTTAGACCTCTGGGCTGAGCACCCCCCTGGCCTCCCTGATCCTAACTCACTGTCTGTGCATCCCTTTCCAGGGCCATGTTTATCATAGCTCGGTCGGAGTCTGTCATCACCCCAGCACTCCCCGTAAAACTGTAGCCCAAAATATTTGTAACCTCGCACGAAAGCACGCTCCGCACACTTAGTGACCATCGATCGCATGTTCCACCAATCGATTTGTGATCTGAGGTTGGCGTAAAGCTTGTTCAAGGCTCGATCATCAGATTTATCTTGGTAGCAGCCAACTTCAAGGATTTGAGGCAGACCTTGCTGTAAGCAGCTGACACCAGCGTCTCGACTGTGATCACAGCTGTTTTCTCCCCACCCTGAGTGGACTGACGGCTTTTGAAAGATCTAAGAATAGCATTTTTCTTTGGAAATCTCATGCCTTCCGCTCTGTTAACCAAAAATCTGCTAAACAAGAAGCCCTCCAATCAGTCCTTGTTGTTAATGACTGGGCGATGAAATTTTTTCAAATGAAATACAGAGAAAAGCAAAGTGAATGGTTTGCTAAAAGAGGCTTAGCTGGGATATAAGCAGTGTGATCTCAAAAGACCAAGAAACTTAGAAAGCTAAGGTCCTGTCGTATGCCCATATATTAGATTCGTGTTGTCAAGATTGGTGTGAGTTGTACAACTTTAGATACAAAGAGAGTGAGATAAGAGTGTGGAAAGCTTACGCTGTTGGGGTCGGCAGGCTTATCCCTTGGCAATCTTTGTACATATGGCACCAGGGTTGCACAAATATATCATTAACGGAGGGAAAAAGATTCTTCACCAACACAGAAATAAGAGACCTTCATCGCCCAAGAAATTGTCAAGCAAGTAAAGACGACGTTGAAATTGATCATCAGCCATCGATGTTTGTGTGCCCTGAAGAAGGCTGTAATTTCACTTTTGACTCTTTCTCCGATCTTGAGTTGCATACAGACTTAGGAATACATGATACTAGGAAGTCGGGAAGTCTTTATGATAAAGTACGGAAAAACTGGGCTGAAACATTTTCTTCAATTGAGAACCAGAAGATAACAAGCAACAAATCCTCCACTGGTCTGACTGTTAACAGCACAAATTCTCGTCTAAGTATCGGATGGGCTCTTAACAAAGGTAGAACTGGCGGAGTTCGTTTTTCTGAGAACGTGAGACGGTACCTTACAACAAGGTTTGAAATGGGAGAAAGAACGGGCAAAAAAGCCAATTTAGAAGAGATCGAACGTCAAATGCGCAATGCCAGAAATGAACGGAATGAAAGATTGTTTGAAAGAGAGGATATGGGAGTGGCTCACCAAGACCCAAATAATGTTTTTTTTTTTTAAGCCTCGCTTCACGGCAGAGAACATGCGGTCAGCATGCTATATCAAAGGAACAGGAATTTGATATTACAGCAGATGAGAATGACGACATCACCGCCCTCATTGGAGACTTATTGCAACAATTTGCTTGACGATATTCAAAGCAGAATTGGACTAGAGCATCCGATAGTATATGACACATAATTATGATCTTTGCGCCTATCACAAGGAAGAAAAGTTACAGGCCTTCAATGTTGCAATGCTCAAGACTATTCTTCGCCACTTTGAAGTACCTTTCCGAGCAAAAGATAGAAAGACAGACCTTATTAGGTTGTTAAAGGAGGTTATCCAAGAATGCAACTGCTGAAAAGAGTCGACTGCCGCTTTTATCAAACAAAAGGGACAACAATATTTCTTCTTGTAACTGAATCAATTAAGCTTTTATTGTGCAAGTCTTAGTTAATTTTTTTCCGAAAATTCTTTGGCAGGTTGAGTTTTTTCGCATTTGTTATGTGACTTTTACGCGATGACATGAAACGGTGACGCTTAATTCGATAAAATATTTAAATAATCTAATTGTTTTCTTATAAATCCGCCAATCGAACACTGTCAAGCTCACTTCACTCACTGTTCATCACGGAATAACCAAAGTTCGATATATCAAAATTCCAACTTGAATTCAAGGCTCCCTCTCTAACTGTCCAGACTGTCTCGGAATTCCCAGAAGAGACTAAAGCACAAAGAATAACAAACCAAATAGAGACTGAAATATGACCATAAAGACTCATGCTGGAATTTTCATATATCGAACCTAAGCTATTGACAACGTGTAGCACGGCCTACCATATTTGCGATTAGTGGGTGGTTGATTCATCACGCCTTAATAATGTACTATGACCTACTATTACTAAAGATGCTTAAGTTGAGGTATATAACATTGACTGTACACATTTCCCCGTTTTCAAGCGAAAATAGCAATCAGTTTAGTCGCGATGGGAATTCATAAACACGTAATTAAAATGTGGAGTAGACGTGAATAGTAGTAGGGCTTCAGCAAAGATAAGCCTCGTTGGTGGATTCCCTTTGGATTCCCTCGCAAAAAGTGGATTCCCTTTATTAATAGGCATATGGGTCTAGTCTGTGACGTCACCCATTGTTATAACCTAGAGAAAAAGTGGATTCCCTTTATTAATGTGTATAAGTGTCTTCCTCCATACTAATTAAGTGCCTAGTCAGTGCCTTCCTGCATACTAATTCGGGATAGGTTTACTAATGAGCGTCACTCTACTTCAATAGGAACAATAGGCTTGCCTAGACTTGCCCGGTAAGTAACTTGAGCCCGGTTTTCGGACCGTCTATTAAAAGAAAAATAGGAATAAGAGAAGCGATCACCTAGCAACGCGAGAAACGGCTTCCTATATCTTATTTAGCGCTAAAACTCAGATATACATAAACAAAACACATACAGAAAGTGGAGTTGAAAAGTCTTTATTTCCGTTTAGTTTATGTCTTCTTACTGAGCTCTAAAACTCACAAAGTAGAACTGAAAACTCTATTTCTGAAAACTCTATTTCAATTCTGTCTGACGTTTTCTCCGTTCTATCTCAGGAAATGAAAAACTATTAAAGTCTTGTCATTTTCACGCACGGTTAATCAGTTAATTATGCGAGTTCACAAGCCCAAAGCTGAATACAAATTAGCTCTACAGCTAGACCCCAGGGAGCAACCTTGACGTATTATTATAAAACAAATAACTTAACAAGGATCAATTAAAACACGCGACTCATAATTGCTAGCAATAAAAACACAAGAGAGATACCGTATTAAAAAACTTTATTAAAAACAAAAAGAGTGAAATACACAGGAATGGAAATTAATTAATCTTCATCTTCGCTGTCCTCTGTAGAAGGGGAATAGAAATTGGTTTCCAACGTCTTCGCGTTTTTGTGTGTAACTGCTCCGCAATCTTGACATCGAAGAAAGCCCTCTTTCATGTAATGTCTCCCCTCGGGAATCTGGTGATCGCATATTGGACAAATCTTGTAGTAATCGTGCCAAAGGCATTTAGGACATTTCATGATCAATGTCCCGTACACATTAGAGTTCTCGCAGTGTTCACAGGGACTTTTGGAGTGAAAGGTGGTGGACGTTTCAGGGTTACTACTTTCTATCTCCTGACTGTCGTTTTCAGTGTCGTTGTCGCTCTCTTGGATGCCTTCCGCTTCAGCGCCATTCTCAGAAGCCACTTCCTCCTCCTCCGCCTGATTTTCAATATCCGATGAACTCTCCTCATTATTACTCTCGTTATCAGAAGTATTTTCTACATTTTGGTAGCCTTTTTCCTTTTCTATTAAATCACTTAACAACTTTTTGTTCTTGATTAAACCTTTATCGATTCCTAACTCTGCAAGTCCATCTAGAAACGTATTCAGCGCACGAGGTTTGGTAACCTCATTGTTATAAGGGAGTAACACATACTCAACTAGCTCAGCGATGTTTGTGACGGGAATAGTGCGTTTATTTCGAAGTAATTGTCCGCTGGGGGTCCAGAAAAGAATATCTTTGGACGCAGCCATACTATGCAGCAAATCAGAAGCACGCTTTTCCGGCACTGCTCGGGAAAGATGACTCAAAACATCTTTTATTCTCGGTTCTTCTTTTATTCTTGGTTCTTCATCCTCGCTTTCATCACCAGAACTTTCGCTTTCTTCATGTTCACTCTCTTGTTCTTCTTCTTCAACCAAATCTATCTTTCTTTTCATTTTGATGAGTACTCGTGACAGACTTAGCTTCGAATGAGCAACCTAGCGATGTGTCACCTCTTTTATAGCATTAGAAATCCTAAGCTTGAAACGACAGGGGCTAATACATCTTCAATAAAACCACTACCCTCTTAAACAAGGACTCGCTTCTTTGTTTTGAAAGGGACATTTGTACTGGCCAGGTTAAGTAAAGCATCCTTATATGGCAGCAATACCCGCTTATTTTCTTCGGAGATGGGAATGTGTCCCATGAGTAAATTGTATAAGACTTGGACTAGTGCATGAAGTTGCTGTGGTGTAGCTGTCTTTAAAAGAAACTGGCGCTGATAAGCAGGGCAAGCAGCTAACAGCTGAAGAAAACCACGATTGTTGTTCACTACACGAGACATTGCTACAAAATGAACTAAGAATGGCAGTTGGTGGTCTTTTATAGAATCTGGTGGAAGGAAAAACAATAGAAATGTGGTGGCGGTGGTGGTGGTGGTGGAGGGGAAACAATGGAAATGTGGTGGTGGTGGTGGTGGTGGTGGTGGGAAAACAATAGGGAGCTTAAGCAACAACGTTTTTGAGCGACGCACGTCAACCGGAAGTGGCCTTTTTTGATTTTTTTGACGGTGGTTTCGCTCAAATTTTCAGTCAAATCGCCTCTATAACAGTAAAGAAGCTAAGGAATACAAATTTTATATCATCAAGGCATGTTAAGAGGGAAAATACCTCACTTCCGGTTGACGTCCGTCGCTCAAAAACGCCTTTGCTTAAGCTCCCTATTAGACATGTGGTGGTGGTGGTGGTGGTGGTGGTGGAGGGAAAACAATAGAAATGTGGTGGTGGTGGTGGTGGAGGGAAAACAATAGAAATGTGGTGGCGGTGGTGGTTGCGGTGGGAAAACAATAGAAATGTGGTGGCGGTGGTGGTGGTGGAGGGAAAACAATAGAAATGTGGTGGCGGTGGTGGTGGTGGTGGAGGGAAAACAATGGAAATGTGGTGGTGGTGGTGGTGGAGGGAAATAATAGAAATGTGGTGGTGGTGGTGGTGGTGGTGGTGGTGGTGGGAAAACAATAGAAATGTGGTGGCGGTGGTGGTGGTGGAGGGAAAACAATAGAAATGTGGTGGCGGTGGTGGTGGTGGAGGAAAAACAATAGAAATGTGGTGGCGGTGGTGGTAGTGGTGGTGGTGGTGGTGGTGGAGGGAAAACAATAGAAATGTGGTGGCGGTGGTGGAGGAAAGAAAACAACAGAAATGTGGTGGTGGTGGTAGTGGTGGTCTTGGGTGAGGAAAACAATAGAATCTTGTGGTCTGAAAAACTATATAAATGCGTAACATTCTACCTCCTTCTCAGTCTACATTTTGCCCCTGAGGAGTTGACATGAGTTGGTTCTGTTCTGTCTGCGAAAAATCCTTTAGTAGAAAAGATAGTATGCAAAGGCACGTGATGTCTAAACACCGCAATGCTGGTCTCACCCCATTTCAAACAGTTCCAATATTTTCACAGAAATGTCAGCGGTTTCGCTTCGAGCATCCTTTCACCTCCATGATTGCCGGAATGACCGGGTCCGGAAAAACGGCCTGGGTTCGATCGCTATTGCAACAAGCTTCAGAGACCATTTATCCTCCCCCGGAGAGGATCGTTTGGTGTTATTCACAATGGCAGCCTGCGTATACACAAATGTTAGTCGCCATGCCAAACATTGAATTCGTCAAGGGAATTCCTACGGCTTTGGAGCAAGATTCCTATTTTGATGTGAACAAACGGAATTTGATCGTGTTTGATGATCAGATGATTGACGCCAGTAAGGACAAGCGAATTGTGAACCTTTTTACTCGTGGTTCTCATCATCGCAATCTGAGCGTGATTTATATCGTGCACAATCTATTTCATCAGGGGAAAGGTAGCCACAGCATAAGCCTAAACAGCCATTATCTGGTGTTATTCAAGAATCCACGAGACAAATTGCAAATCTTGACTCTGGCGAAGCAAATGTATCCTGGGCAGACTGATTTCTTTTTAAATAAATACGAAGAGGCTGTAAAAAGACCTTTTGGTTATCTGTTGATTGATCTGAAAACTACTACCCAAGATAATTGTCGGTTGCGAACAAACGTCCTGCCCAGTGAAGAAGGCTTTAACCAAGCAGGGTTTCAAGAAAATATTCCTCAAGAGCTCCTAAAATATCTGAAGCAGCAAACTCTTTCGCCTGTCCCACTTCTCCCAGCTATGCAAGAAATACAGGGCAACATGGATGACGTGCTTTCTCGAAACGATCTTCGGGACGATCAAAAAGCTAAGCGATACGTTCAGTTGCAAAACAGATACCTGGCTTTTAAAGAACAATTAAATACAAGAACACGACCGGAAGAAATAATCAGTACTGTTCCAGACTTAACATCAAGGACACAAGATTCTTCGACAGCAACGACAGCATTCTCGACTCCCCTCAACCCCTTTAATGTAACACCTGAATTAACACAAGCGGCTATCTCTCAAAAAGCTGACAAAGAAAGCCTCACCCCTCCACCACCCTTAAATTCTGCTTTCCTGACCCCTCCTCCCACAGTAGAAACCCCATCACAACAAGGACCGAAGCGCAAAAGGCGTCGGATTCAATTTGTAAATTTTTTGGATGATCATAAATCTCATGGCAAACAGCTGAAGAAACGTCGGCATAAGAAATTCAAACCTTACAAGTACTCCATGGGCGAAGATGAAGATTAATTAATTTCCATTCCTGTGTATTTCACTCTTTTTGTTTTTAATAAAGTTTTTTAATACGGTATCTCTCTTGTGTTTTTATTGCTAGCAATTATGAATCGCGTGTTTTAATTGATTCTTGTTAAGTTATTTGTTTTATAATAATACGTCAAGGTTGCTCCCTGGGGTCTAGCTGTAGAGCTAATTTGTATTCAGCTTTGGGCTTGTGAACTCGCATAATTAACTGATTAACCGTGCGTGAAAATGACAAGACTTTAATAGTTTTTCATTTCCTGAGATAGAACGGAGAAAACGTCAGACAGAATTGAAATAGAGTTTTCAGTTCTACTTTGTGTATTTTGTTTATATATATCCGAGTTTTAGAGTTCAATAAGAAGACATAAACTAAACGGAAATAAAGACTTTTCAACTCCACTTTCTGTATGTGTTTTGTTTATGTATATCTGAGTTTTAGCGCTAAATAAGATATAGGAAGCCGTTTCTCGCGTTGCTAGGTGATCGCTTCTCTTATTCCTATTTTTCTTTTAATAGACGGTCCGAAAACCGGGCTCAAGTTACTTACCGGGCAAGTCTAGGCAAGCCTATTGTTCCTATTGAAGTAGAGTGACGCTCATTAGTAAACCTATCCCGAATTAGTATGCAGGAAGGCACTGACTAGGCACTTAATTAGTATGGAGGAAGACACTTATACATATTAATAAAGGGAATCCACTTTTTCTCTAGGTTATAACAATGGGTGACGTCACAGACTAGACCCATATGCCTATTAATAAAGGGAATCCACTTTTTGCGAGGGAATCCAAAGGGAATCCACCAACGAGGCTTATCTTTGCTGAAGCCCTACTACTGTGAATAGACACCCTATTCTGGTTTTTGATTTCTCGGCTTTTAGGGTACAATCCTCATTTTCACAATTTATCTTTAAGGATTACCGTGTACGCTTGTCCCATACAGCGTAAAGGTCAATTCGTGAAGGACTTGCCCGCTGTAAAATGTCGAATAAAGAACGTACGGAAGGGCGAGACTAACAAAGGTTAGTGGCAAAGGTAAGTATATTTAATGGTGTACACTTCCGTTCAGTTTTCCTGCAAGCAAAGTAGAAAAAAAGTTGCCTAATGGCATTTTTCATTATTTTTAAGCTTAATAATATCAATAATTATAACAAAATATTGCAACAAGCAAATGCGATGACTGACTTTCTGGTCCTTTCTTAAGTCTCGCCCTGTAACTATGCTTCGAATGAACCCACCAAATCGTGTCACATAACGCTAAGGTAGCAATAAAACGATTTATTTAGTAAATTAAAATTTAAAAAGGTTTGGCTGCTGAACTTTTAGGAATATATTTCTGAAAATATATTTATTGAAAAAGGAAGAAGAGGGAAAAAAAATGTTTTTCGGCTAAAAAAACATATTTTACTTCCGAGCGGCAACTATTTGGAGAATTTACTGTCAAAACAGCCGGTGTCACGCAAGGCGAATTCTGTATCAATATGCAAGTTTGAGTCGAAACCTTCAAGCCTGAATCGCGTTGTGCCACAAGTTTTATTGCATAAATTGATAGAATACCTCTTTATCTTTAACCAAAACATGTTTTTAGGTGTAGGTTATGTGCCACTTTTAAGAATTTTATGAAGTTCCCGAGGCATATTTTAGTGCAGTTTTCTTCCTTAGTTGAATTACGAGAATAAAGATAACCTGTTGATGCTGATTACAGAGAGATACGACTAAATCGTATTGAAACAGTAAGAAGAAACAATATACTTCGAAATGAGTGCAAATGGTCTAGGTTTTAACGACCCATACTAGCTTTTAACGATCGTTAAAAAAGCTGAATAACAGCGTCTAAAATTTGCATATTTTAGCCGGTAACGGTCGTTCAGAATTGAAATGCTGAGAATGGCAATAAAATAAACTATTTCCTCATTCTAACTGCAATTTAGTTATAAGGATGGATAGTGGTATTGATGATATAAATATAAGGCAAAAGTGTTTTCGAGTCTAAAATCGAGTGGAACGCCTTTAGGGACATTGCCTCTTAAATGCCTTACACGCCCGTAAGGCGCTTTCGGCGAGAGAGAAAAAACCGACTGTCCTTTTTCCATACAATGAGTTCGCTCCGACCAGGGGGTTCAAAAATGTCGTCGAGCTGTCAAAAATCTGTTCACAACTCCGTCCTCTTTGTGAATTTGATACACTCGGTGATTGATTTCGAGGGAGAAAAGCGGGTGTTATTGTCTGCATTTGGCTTCGAATCTTGACGCTGTAATCCAGTAATTCTAAAGCAGTTTTTAGCGTTGCTTCTCTGTGGAATGTAGTGTATATAGTGAAATGTAGTATATATAGTGAGGGATTAAAAATGAGTGGAAGTGGCAGCACGACAAGAAAGCCTGTGCCTGCTCCTCGAAGAGGGAGAAAGCCGAAAGAGCTGAGGGCTTTAGTCCAGTCAATCTAGGCATTTTCGAGACTCAACATCAAGCTGATTGCAACAGAATTATTTTCAACGCCATTTAAGTAAGGGTGGCCTATCTGGCAACATACTAAAAATCCGCCAAAATCCGTTCGGCGGAACATGTCAAAATTAAGCGTTAAACATTTTGAGCTTTTAACACAGGGCACCCACTTTAGTTAAAATTAAAAGGTTAAACAAAAAAATGTACAAAATGTGTTTTTTACTTTTATGGAAAAGTGAAAGAAGAAAGAGTAACTACTACCTAGTTTTCGCTGATAAAAACAAAGTGTTTCTTTTTTTTCAAAGGGATAAATATTAAACACAGTTGGCTTTTGCACAGGAAGCCCATGTTCCACTCAAGAAACCCCAAAACAACAGGAGGTTTTTAGAGTAATAGAGTGAACTGTTCGCTGTAAAACTACAACAAATTTAGTCGTAGGGCTTTAAAGCTGAAAAATGAAAGCCGATACTTAATCATTAGCTTTTAAAATATATCTTTTTTTATCAGATTTCTGTTAGCCGCAAGGGTAGGAAAAATATATATCAGAGCTGGATTTTTGAATAACGTTTCAACCAAAATAAAGAAGTTTAACATAAAAACTAAGAGCGCAGTCATTTGCCTTTTTCATTCTCCTCCTTTCTTTCTCCTCGCTCTTTCTATTTTCCCTTTTCTCGATTTTTTTCTAGGAGGATTTCGGGCTCGACGTTTGAGGGTCTTTCTTGGCATGAAAATTAGATGATGACATTTTCTTACTAAATCCTGACCTTAGGAGGTTTTCTTTTAAGGTTATATATCTTGCTAAGGCGTTTCATTGACCGCTGGATGAGTTAATTTAATTCGCTCGTAGTTTTAGGAATGAAATGGCTTGCACAATGCAACCCTTACTTAAATTCAATAATCTAGAAGAGCGCAGCATTGGAGCACTAAATGCTAAGTGTTGAAGTGGGAGAAAAGTTAGGTTACCTCTATGCTCCTTAGTTGCTGGGAATACACCACTGGTTTCTTTCATGTTCTTTGCCAGAAATTTTGTAACATGGGCTCGCTGGACCAAACCTTGCGGCCAGAATACGAGTGACAGTAATAATGATTGTCATTACGAACAGAAAAACGAGAATTTGCCACAATCGGAAAGTGAATCTACTGTTCAAAAGGTTCTTAACACTATGCTTTTTGGTTCAGTCCGAATTCGTAGCAGCTGGTTAGAGCTTTTGCATATCGAACTGCATCATAACAGTAGACATGGCGCCTAGTAAGAGTAGTGATGAACCACTTGACTCCGTAAGCCACAAAATGCTTCACAGCTCCCTTCAGATGATCATACTTTTTATCCAGTTTTTAAAAGATAAAAAATAAATATTTTGCCCAACTTTAATCGGTCTAAGGATATTTACGTCATCTGTCGATAACTTCCTTTAGCTACGGATGGCTGCAGATTAAGCAGATACAGTCTAACCTCTCCTTACGGACACCTCTATAATACGGACAGTTCGTTTGGTTCCAGAAAAGCCAAAATCATACATTCCCTATCTCCATAATACGGACACCTCTGTAAAGCGGACACTTGGTTCTGGCCCATTAGTATCCGTATTAAAGAGGTTTGACTTTAGTGTAAATGTAATATAACTACATTATTTTTGTAAATGTAATATAACTATATTCTTTTGAAGTTCGAACTTTCATAACATCAGTTTCTAATTATAGTCTCTGATTCTCCATTTTCGTGGTTCTTTAACCAAAGAGCACGATTAGGTTAGTCAAGACTGAATTATTCTAGCATCTCACTCTGTATAAAATTGTAGAATGTTACACTAGATGATAAGGAATCATGAGCGGGCCTCCATAGCATCGCGCAATGTGCCATCCAGGGTATGTTTTCTTTCAGTTTCGCTATTTCTTATGGCATTTTAAGTTAATGGCTCAATCAGTTCCAAGCTTGTCCATTCCCCCCCCCCCCGGGCATTTGTCGGGCATTTGTCATCTTACTTGTCGGCCCCGGTCGAGGGGATCTGGACCTCTGCCCGTTGTTGACATGTTTTTAAGAAGGTATGAATGGGGGGCTCCACCTCTCGGTTGTCGGTTAAAATTCAGTCACTTTGTCGGTAGTTGGTTAACATTTTCGATATATGTTGGTTGTCGGTAAATCTCAGTTAATAACGGAGCCTCCGCGCGCGCGAGCGTGGAGCTCCATACCTAAGAGAAAGTGACGTCACCGTACGTCCCTCTGTACGTCCTTGCATTCTTTCCTGGTAGGGGTAAGTAGAAACGAATTCATCCCCTCTCCTCAAGAGAGTTTTGTTCCCTATTGTTTCAAAGGGCTTTAGAAGTGATTCATTGCCCAGAATGCTATCGTCTTTTGCAACATGTACTTACAGTGCCCAGTTTTTTAATGCGCGGCATAGTAATTGATTAACTAAGCTATCGGAAAGCCGACTTCTCCCGTAAAAGAATCGCTAGCTGTCAATGAAACGGTTTGAATACCCTTAGAATGATCTGACTGATCTGACTGCGTGCGACGGCTAAACAGTTTCTCTCGATACACTGTAAAAAAGCGTTGTCAAATAGCAAAAGAAATGAGCGGAACACTTCCTTTTGTTTCATCGTAGCGTTTCAGTTTCGTTGAACCGGTCAAAGTAGCTCATATTATGGCGTACATTTGCGGACAAAAATAATTGAAAATAAAAGACAAGTTGAAGTTCAAGAATTAGGCTATCCATTTCGAAATCTCGTCATTTGAATTTGAAATCGCAATGAACGCAGTCGAAATAGCATCATTCGAACTTGAAGTTACTTTGAACAAGTTGAAACTATAAAGGGAAAACTCGACATCGCGGATGTTGAAGTTCAAATCACCATTCCAACTAAAATGCAAATTACATGATTTGAACTTCAATTCACCTTCTCCACTCTAATAAGCCACTTAATCGTCAACAATGCGACCATAATCTTCCGCAAAATTCCAAATGAAACCTTTAATTTGAACTTAAAGTCACGTCACATATTCGAATTCGAAAAACAAAAATTTCAATTCCAAAGGAAGCGGAAGTAAAAATACACAGGAACAGAGTAACGACTAGGTACGAGTCTACAGATGGGAGGCTTGGAACCTGAGCTTTCCTCATCTCTGATGTGACCATCGTCATGGCTGCTCGATCGATGGCTACCGAACAACGAAGAGTTTTTCGTTGGACTGGTTAGACCGTTAGAGGCATCAGAAAGTAATCTAAACTCAGCATCATATGATAATTCTGAATTTTTATTTCGTCGACTTGATGCTCACGAGAAAACTTTGTCAACTCTGCTAACAGTGTTGACAAGCCTACATGACTCCTGCAGTTCGCGAATGAATAAAAGCCTTCATAGCTTAGCTTTAACTAGGATGTCCTTTAGGGATTTTCCCTTACGATATGAGATGATGGGGGGCTCCTTAAAGATTTCTCTCAGTTGCAGTTTGATTTTCTATAATTGCCATTTTCCCATGAGTGTGTCCTTTAGCTAGGTTAGGCAACGCCGGATGGTATTGTGTTACAAAGGGCAGTATTTTCTTAGGAGCAGTTTTGTTTTTCTGGGCTTGCGACATTTCTCTATCAGAGAATTTAATCTCTGAAAGGTGTTTTTCTACAATTCTAGCTGGGTAATCTCTATTCTGCAGGCGTGCTTTGAAATTACTCATGTTTTCTTCAAAAGTAAATTGAGAAGAATTTGTTCTCAGAAGCCTTAACGCTTCTCCTTTTATAAAGTTTAAGTTTGCCACTACAGCCTTCAAAATCTCTTGGATTGTCTTATAGTCACCCTTATCATTCACATTGTCCGCCTTATTGACCAGAGAGTTCGAGTGAAGGGAAATCTTGTCGCGCCAAAATGCAGTTATGCAAACATCCCGTATATACAGTTTAGCGAAACTCTTATCATTTTCGATTCCTGTGTATTTTTACTTCCGCTTCCTTTGGAACTGAAATTTTGGTTTTTCGAATTCGAATATGTGACGTGACTTTAAGTTCAAATTAAAGGTTTCATTTGGAATTTTGCGGAAGATTATGGTCGCATTGTTGACGATTAAGTGGCTTATTCGAGTGGAGAAGGTGAATTGAAGTTCAAATCATGTAATTTGCATTTTAGTTGGAATGGTGATTTGAACTTCAACATCCGCGATGTCGAGTTTTCCCTTTTTATAATTTCAACTTGTTCAAAGTAACTTCAAGTTCGAATGATGCCATTTCGACTGCGTTCATTACGATTTCAAATTCATATTACGAGATTTATAATTTCGACATGGATAGTCTAATTTTTGAACTTCAACTTGTCTTTTATTTTCAATTATTTTTGTCCGCAAATGTTCGCCATATCATATTAAAGACGCGCTCTTTTACTCGATTGGTTTGTGCACTCCATGCATCAGTTTCTATTTGTAAGACGATGGAAGTGAAGTAAATGCAAGAGAGGATAGTTATTCTCCCTTGGTATGACGTTTCTCTTTGAAATTCTTAGTTGGTTAACATGTAAAAACATTGAGGAAACATTGTATAAGATAATTATTCAAAGTTAGATCCGTTTCAAAACATTAATCTGCAGGCGGGAGTTTCAAACCAAGTCGAGCGTGTCCTCGGGCTTTACAAACGTAAATGAACAGGAGTACTTTCAGAAATTGACGAAGAGCCAGAACGTCCACACGACGTAATCAGGGAGTCTTCCTTAATAGTCAGACTAACATATACATATGCTGACACATGAATAAAGTGACTTACCGAACAAATATTTAGCCTCAAAACGTGACCTCCCATACAAAAAAGTGACTAAACTGGCCGATTTTCAAAGCGGAAAAGCCAGAACTTCTACAAGGACTACATAGTGCTTATTCATGTGTTATTTTTCATGTCAAGCACAAAAAATCACCATTTCTCGCGGTTTTAACCTGATGTCTAATTCTTGGCAAAATCCAAGATGGCGGCTAAGATGGCCACCATTGTTGGTGACATCAGGAGCGTCACCACCTATTAATGACATTCCTCATCTTGTTAAGAAGGTCAAAGGCTTTCCACTGTTTTGAAATACTGCAACATATCAAAAACTCTAGGGGAGGGTTCCATCCCCCCTCCCACTTGTACTACTGTGGGAGTGTGAATTTGAGTGTACGTCCGAGGGTTAATAACGATTAAGTATAAAGACTGCCATGTTGGTTTTTGCATTTTGCCTTTAAGTCGGCTGAGACATTACTTATCAGTGGATGTCTGCATTCCTTATAATTATTTTTCCTATAACTTAAAAAATGAAATATATTATTTAATAATATCAAAGTCTTTTTAAAGTTCCGCTGTTTGTACAAGTTAAACTGACATCCGAACAAAACGCGACAAGGTGAGAGTCAAATCAGCTTTTCAACTAATTGTGTCCTCTGTTAGAATTCAATCTTTAGGCAATCAGTAAAATTAGGAAACAAACTTTCAGAAACTAAACAGGCTCTTGCCGTTTTTCTAGCTACAAAAAGCCGCAGACGTAATTGTGTGTGGTAAATACTGCACGTACCCTAATATCCATCCACATGATGGGTGTTTTCTGTAAGCTATGTAATTTTTGACAGTACAGTGTATTAAAAAAATCTTATAGAAGCGGTTATTTTATGCAACATACTCTTTATTAGACATTCTTGGAGAGTAACTTTAATAAAATCTTCCAATCTATGCTAGTTTATATCAGTATGAAGCACACAACTCGCGCGAAAGGCAGGCATTACATCCAGCCTCGTTTCCATATTGTGCTTTAGGGGAGATATGGGGCTCTAATAAAACCCGTTTTTGGCAACTTCCCCCACAGGGATTTCCAGGGAGTTTTGATATGTTGTAGAGGACATGTTGCTGAGTCAAAAACCGTTAAAAAAACCTTCTTTTGCAATTAGTGACAGGTTGACCTATTTGTTTTCGCAAAATGCCTGGACTATTAATTATTAATAGTTGATATGTATTGCACCCAGTTTCAAGACTTTGATTCTTATAAAACGTAAGAACGCATCATTCATTGTACTTTTAAAATTTCATTTCATTCAACTACGTATTGTTTATGCAACATGATCGTTTATTTCACCTTTGTTTGCCAATATAGCACCGATAAAATCACCAAAGCTTTTATTGTAAATGGGAACTTGGTTTCCCTTTTGATTACAGAGCACAATAAAAAGTAACCAAGAGAGGTTAACTGCGCAGAGGAAAACGCCCACTCTAGCCTTTTGGATACGTAAATTATTTTTAGTGAAAAACTTCAAGGGGTGACATGCTCTACATCTATACCGGCGTGAAACCGTGTGTCGTAGGAAATAATAGGTCGTTCTTTAAACATTTGGCAAAGTAGTGATTGGTTTTGTATGAGATTCCACTTTTTAATTCGTGGGTACGCGCGAGCGTAGACACGAGTTATTGCAGGGACAGGGGTATGCAAATGAGTCACTTGCTCACTCGTAGTAGACGGACTTCGTAATTAATCAGGTTCGAACTCGAGAGGGCGAAGATGTATCGTTTCCGAAGAAGTACGCGCTCGCCGAAGTTCGGTGGGATCAAATTAATTCTTCGCGTGAATCGTGCGCTGCTCAGAGTTTTCTTTGTGGCAAATTTTCAACAGCACGGTTAGAGGTCTCACCAAATTTAAGACACGCAGGAGTCTTTCAGACTAGTACGATAGTTAACTTGGGGATTGGATTTCAAGAACCTTTGACGAGGGTCTCAATGGGGTGGTGGCTTTTACGGTTATCGGCTAAAGTTTTGGCTCTTTTATGGCCATTGGTTAATTTTTTTTCAGTTACGGTTAATAGTCAATTAAAAATAATCTTTGTGAAAAAGCAAAAGCAGACACGCGAACGCCCAGAGATATGCCGGGGCGCGACATTCATTATAATTGAAATGGCCGTTTTCACACTAGAGAAGTATTTTTCGTGTGAGACGTGTTATCCGTTAGATGATTCGCGTCAGATACGTAATACGCCTTAATTTGAAAATGTAATAGTTTTAATTTTGAATGAACAGTCCGCCTGACTTTTGAAGACGGGATTATCCGTTCCAGATAGCCTGTGTACAGTCGCCCCCTCCCCTCAGAAAAAATCGGAGAAGGGGTGTCTGTGGGGAGGACGCGACTGTACACAGACTAGTCTCAGATGGATAATCCATTTCTAGCTGTAGTGTGGAAACGGCCAATAAAAAAAGTCCCGTTTCCTGTGTTTTTAATGATACCGAAGCCGTGTACGGAAGGACTGTCTGCCGTTGCTTTGTCCGTAGGCAGCATTATTCCGCGCGGCTAATGCGTTTCTGGTTACGGGGTCCGAGCGACTTCGCCACCGAAATGCCTTGACCGAGATTGCATGAGAAGACGCCGTACAGTGACTAGGCAAGGCAATGTCTACCGTAGCGTCAGAGAAAAACAGGAAAATGTTGTTTCTGGACAACGTGTTTTACAAACAGTGACATCTCTGCGTGTTGTTTCACAAGTGTTTCGAGTGCAAGACCTCCTGAAAATTGCAAATATTAATCCCCCGCTAGCGAATTCTGGCCTATGAATAACTGACTTCAACTTATACTGTTCACGGCACGAGGAAGGATACTCAACGTTAACTAGTCAAAAATAATAATTAAAAAAAAAAACCAGCAAGCACTCAGTGGACGATGGGAGGAGGGACTGCGTCCCTTCCCCCCCCCCCACCCCCACATTGCCTTTTCATCTCCCCTTCTCCCCAGCCTCGGCCTACGACACAAAGAGGCCTCTGCGGAAAGGGAGAGAGTATTCCGTACAACGTGTATAGCCGTCGCATCTACTCGTTCAATTATTTTCTTTTAATTTGTTTTAAGCTTAAAATCAACGAAAAATTGCAACGGGAGAATGCTACTGATAGACGCGCATATTACAAATAAATTCACCCTTTAAGTGTCATCCGACGATATACTTCTGTCACTTCTTTTAAAGACAACCGTAAACAGTTTCAATGCAAGTATAAAATACTTCGTAACAAATACATATTTTTTATCCATTGTTGTGAAGAAGTCTTTTTTCCTTCTCAAAATACGTGAAAGTGCACCCTTTGATCGAAGTACTTACCATAAGGACAAGACCCCCCTGTAAAAGAGAAGTCATCAATTGCTATGTCACCAGCGATACTGCTTCCTACTACGCCTTCAAATGTTACCTGTTCAAAAACATGGTATTACAGTGTAATCAGTCTGGAAGGGTCGCTTTAATGATGGACTTTAAAGACAAATTAATATTGCAGAAATGAAAAGTTAACTGGAATGTTTAAAGAACTAAATAATTGAAACAAACAGCAAGCACATCCTCTTTGAAACGCTAAGTGATATTTTTCTTTGCCTTTACGAACTTTAGAGTGACATATAACTTACCTTTTGTATGTGTTTAATTTATAGTTAATGATAAGATGAAATATTATAGTTTTACTTGATTTGCTGATAAATACAGAAAGTCCGTCTAAAGTAAGATTTGTGGAATTTAGACTCTCGAAAATTCTCAAAAGGTTGTCAAAGATTCCTGCCTTATGCCTCTTAAAATCATTTTTTCCTACTGCGTTTAGAGAAAACTGTTTTCAGACGGTTTTGATACCGATCGATGTGGTCTCATTAATGCTTACCCAATGCAATCCCACAACAGATGATATATTTATACTAGCTCTTTGCCACATGCGTTCGTTATCACCACTCGCAGAGAACACTTCTGTTTTATTTATGGTGACGTTCAGGCTTCCGTTAACTGCACCATACATATAGTAATAGAATTCAAGGCACATAATCCCAAAGAACTTCAGTGGAGGACTGTACAATTTGGCACCATCACCTGGTTGATGTGGACTGGATGCTTCTATGTACATGTAATAACCTTTAAAGAGATAAAGATGGATAGAGGGTAGCAACTTATAACTAACCAGTAGTTTTTAGGTTGAGGACCGACTGTCCAATTTTGTAAGTTCTTGTTGACTAGATAACTGTAAAAAATGAATGTGTAACAACTTACAAAGAGATAAGGATACAGGAAACTCAACCAGACCCTAAGAATAAGGGCAGCCGGTCTCGAGGATAATTTTCCTTGGCCCTACGGGCCTCAGTCGCGCTTAAAGAATAAGGAGGGGGCCCTGGCCTCTCCCGAGCCCCTCTCTGGCCCTAGATCCGCCAATGCTATAAAGCCTTTGACATGACGTCACAACGGCTATGTTGGTGTAAACGCTTTCTTTTTTCGGAATAAATTTGAATAGCTATCGACCACGTGAGTGAAGACGCTCCATATGGAGATAAGGTATGAAAAGAGAATAAACAAAATCCCTAATATAATTTAAAAGGCACGCAGGTGTAGTAATTCATTTTTCAGAGTCAGTTTAATAATAAGTGCTCGGTTGATTGATTGATTGACTTTATTGTTCTAACTGTTATTATCGTTTTGCACTGTGGTGACTCAAGAAACAATAATGTTGCATTATTCTCTCTTGGGTTACTCAAATATAGACGGAAGTTTCTATTTTGGGGGGGCGGGACTGGGGGTTAAAATATTAATGTTGCTTTCAGAATAAGAAAGGAAAGTGGATATTCTTGCCTATATTCAATACACTCGGGCTGGACTGCTCAAAGCTGGGTGAAGATAACCCAGGATAGTGAAAATTCGGATTTAGATATGAAGGCTTAAAAAAGACCAATTTTAGTTTAATTCTTTTAGTCTAACAATTTGATGACTGGACGCTCTAAATAACCGAAATGTCTCTGCTAATAGTTAAAGTCTGGCAAGCTGCAATTAGTTAAGAGTTCACCTGTTGTGGTTCCAGTGGTGTGATCAGAGGGAGGTCCTTTACCGGAAGAACTTGTGTGTCGAGTCCACCTTAGCTTGTCATCTTTGCCTTGCTCGAAACCGCACTCTGATGCATCAAAGTTGCATGTTATTTCTAAGTTGAGAAGACGAAATGAATCTTAATGTTATATTGGCCGTTTTCTGCCTATTCCATTCAACGTACTCCTTACGATCCTAAGGCCCTGTTTATTCGGAAAAAACACTTGTCTTCGGTAGAAGGGTCACTCGCCTACCCGAGCTACCCTCGGCGAGCCAACATTTCCTACATCTCCTTAAAAAACTTGGCAAACCGTTAACTTGACAAACAAAAGTTGGCTTGGCTATAGCTATAAGGGTCTTGCTGTTTTGGACAAAAAGAGCGTGAGCGCGAGCATTGGTTGGTGAAAAGGGGTCAATTTTTTTTCTTATGTAAAGGCTCGCAAAGTTGACTCGGTTGGGAGGGTGACCCACTTTTCCGGGACAACTTTTCTCCTTAAAAGCGGAAACTAACATTGAAATACAATTTTCAATACCAGGTACCGCGCAGCAGGGTTTAGACAGGGGATGGTTGAGTCGAGACACAAACATGCAAATTGGAATTTACGGTTCTTCCGCTAACTAGCTAGAAATGCATCAAAAATTGGCTCATCCTCGTTGTCAGAACCTGTAATAAAACGAGCGATGTAAAAGGAAGGTAACATCGGATTCAACACAAAATAGTTAAAAATAATAATAATGATAACTCAAAGCACAGATATACTATACCGTTCCTACATCGAGGAGAAAATCTAAGACTATTATCTTCTTACCATACATTCAAGTTTCATTCATTATTTCGACAAGCGATTGTGAAAATCTTAAGTTAAAGTTGATCTTCCTTGACCGAATCGTAGGGAAGCTTTTCCCAGTTCGAAAATCTTTCATGCAGTTCGGAAATTCGCGCCAATGTACTAATTCCCTTTGAAACATTTACGACTGATGATTATAACGTTTTTTCCCTTCTGCACCAGGACATATTCGGTTGGCCCCTAATTTAACTGCATTGTCTAAGAAGGAACTTATTCCTCTTGCTCCTTCGTAAGCTATAATTTAAACTTCTCAATTTTAGCTTTTTTTTGCCCTTAAGTCGATATAAGCAAAAATATTAAAGATAACCAAATGTTAAAAATGAGCTCTTTGAAAGAGGCAATTCACTAAGGCAGTTCCCTTTGTATGGGAACTGCCTTGAACCTCCTCCAACACTTGTTTTAATTACTTTTAGCGATTTCTCCAATTTTTTGCAATTTTTGGAGAAATCGTAGAAATTGCAGAAATGGCAGTTTTTGCTGGGCACCCTTCTACCTCCTTTACCACTTGAATTTCGTAATTTTAGCAAAAACTGTGATTTCTCCAATTTTTCGCAATTTTTGCTATATACTGCGTGCAAACTTGAACATATCTCAATGCACGAGGCGCTTAAGGAACGGCCTGTCAAAGGAACAACAGCGGCTGTAGCCATTTTGGATGAGTCATCCAAAATTCTTGAGGTTCAGAAGATAAAACAACTTAGTGAGTTGCACAACTTTAGATACGAAGAGAGTGGGATAAGAGTGTGGAAAGCTTACGCTGTTGGGGTCGGAAGGCTTATCCCTTGGCAATCTTTGCACATACGGAAACCAGGGCTGCACACATATATCATTAATGGAGGGAAAAGGATTCTTCACCAACACAGAAATAAGAGACCTTCATCGCCCAAGAAAGTGTCAAGCAACTAAAGACGACTTTGAAATTAATGATCAGCCATCGATGTTTGTGTGCCCTGAATAAGGCTGTAATTGCACTTTTGACTCTTTCTCCAAACTTGAGTTGCATACAGACGTAGGAATACTTGATACTAGGAAGTCGGGAATTTGTTTATGATAAAGTACGGAAAAACCGAGCTGAAAAATTTTCTTCTATTGAGAACCAGAAGTTAACAAATCCTCCACTGGTCTGACTGTTAACAGCACAAATTCTCGTCAAAGTATTGGATGGGCTCTTAACAAAGGTAGAACTGGCGCGGAGTTCGTTTTTCTGAGAGCGTGAGACGGTACCTTACAACAAGGTTTGAAATGGGAGAAAGAGCGGGCAAAAAAGCCAATCCAGAAGAGATCGAACGTCAAATGCGCAATGCCAGAAATAAACGGAATGAAAGATTGTTTCAAAGAGAGGAGTGGCTCACCAAGACCCAAATAATGTTTTTTCGCCTCGCTTCACGGCAGAGAACTCGCAGTCAGGATGCTATATCAAAGTAACAGACATTTGATATTACAGCAGATCAGAATGACGACATCGACGCCCTCATTGGATACTCTGATCGCAACAATTTGCTTGACGATATTCAAAGCAGAATTGGACTAGAGCATCCGATAGTATATGACACATATGATCTTCGCGCCTATCACAAGGAAGGAAAGCTACAGGCCCTCAATGTTGCAATGCTCAAGACTATTCTTCGGCACTTTGAAGTACCTTTCGGAGCAAAAGATAGAAAGACAGGCCTTATTTATTAGGTTGTTAACGGAGGTTAGTAGTCATAAGGGCTACACCAGGGAGTAACCAATCAGAGCGCAGCAAAAATTTTCTCGACCAATCAGAATCGAGCATTTAGGTCAGGTGACCAAATTGACGTCACAATGCTCATATATGGTCATGGTTGTTCACGTGACCCCATGAGATAAAGAACACACGCACACAAGAGTTGAATCCACATTCTTCACATAGTTTTAATGACCGCGTAGAGCCTGGTTACAAGAGGGACGTATGTGACGCCCTAGTGACGTCACGCCCATTTTTTACAAATCTAATAGCAGGTCGAGTTCGTCCCCAATCCTCTCGTAGCCATAGGGATAACTGGATCGGGTGGCTACATTGATGACGCGCTTGTCAAACACCAACCCATACTGCTTTACGCGCGGAACCACTTGAATTTGTTTTTTCTCTAAATCCCGTTTGAAATAATAGGGGGTGGTAATGTTCAAATTTCGGCGAGAGTCCTGGGGCGAATCTAATTCTGAAAGAATGTTCTCTTTCATGGTGTGAAAATTGAGAATGGCCGACCCGCGGACGTTTAGGGTGAAACCACGTACCTTGCACACCACTTTGCCACCACGGGTCTGGTACCCATAATTCTTGGCGCCCCCCGAAACAAACTCGGTGATGACGTCTCCGTCCAATTCATCGGTCATGTCCCCCAAAAAATCCCCAGTGGTGATGGAGGGTTGACCGGGACTCCACTTGTACACCACACTATCTGTATCATAATAGAGGACTTGCTGTTGAAGGGTGTCTAGGGATTCGTAGAGCTTCAATCGAGCATGACAGGTGGTGAAAGCCGCCACAAAGATATTGGTCTTGGTGCCTTTGACGGCATTGTCTTGGACGCTAGTGTAGACAGCTTCCAGGATATCGTCGGTGCAAAGACGGAGCGTACTGAGATCGAGGGCAGCATCGGAGATGAGGCTGAACAAATGGGCGGGGTCTTTGACAGTCACGGTGGTGGGTTTGTTGATCCGCTCCCCGAATTTCCCCCAGAAACTGTTCAGCATGAGCTTGGCCGTGGCCTTGCGACCGGGATTTTTGGCAATGCTGGCAATGTCCAGTCGGATCCCTTCCCGTTCCTGGTAACGAAGAATGTACTCTCGTTTCTGCTCGAGGGTCTGACACCAACCGGGCCACCCCGCGGATTCTTGTTTGATCTTGAGCCACGTGTTGACGTAATTGGCGAAAAGACCCGTTTGGCGTTGCTCCGGGGGAAAATGCCAGGCTTCATGGATCTTGATCAGCGTGTACCCCTTTTCGATGGCTTTGACTAACTCGGGCGTGCACCAGGTTCCACGTGGCGTGCGTTCCGTGTCAGAATGAGGGCAATAGCGGGTTCGGGTCAACATGGGTTGGGCCTGCTCTGTCTGGACACAGGCACGGCAGAGAGGAAAGGTGAGCTTCTTGCCGCTACGCACAGGCAAGACGGGGTGGAGCAGACCAGCGGGGGGAAGAATGTCGACGGTGGCTACACCAAAATAGGACTCCAGGGACTGGTCGGAGGGCTGAGTGATGATTTTCGGATGCCCAATGGGGTAAGGGCAGTTTTTGTTGACCCATGGGTACAAGGAGGTCACATCCACATAGCGTATTTCCTCACCCTCCCCAGCCACAGCATGCAGAGCCACTGCACCAGTTCGACCCCCAAAGAAGGCTTCACGGGGTTCCAGGGGTGCGACCAAATCAAATGAATTCAGGAAACGTTGGACTGCTTCATCCGTGTCCACCAATTTGTCCCATTCACATTCCCACATTTCGATTACCGTGTAGCCTGCTCGGAGCAGTGCCATGCGTTTGGAGAGCGTGGCTTGATACAGTTCCTCGACGCTTCTGTCCGGCACGGCATAATGTTTGACGTTTCTCATGGGATAACAACGGGGACAGCCGTGGTAGAGACATCCATGAAACTCGTAGACGGTGCGAGTCAGGGGATTGTAGCCATCGACGAAATAACTGTGGGCGCTGGTTCGGATAGACTGTTCGCCCCCATTACGAACGTGACGAATACGGTCAGCACTAGCCCCCTCCTTGGGAATGAGGTGTTCTTGGTAATAGAGCCATTGCGGGGCTTTGAGGGATTGATTGACTTGAGCCCCTCGCCAACCCGCCAGAGGTTCCACAGCAATGGTGTCTGGGGTCAAATGATGCTTGCGCCAATACAGATTGCAAGCACTGGCAATGGTGATGCACTTGGCCATGGGATTGAAGCCAGCTTGCCGTTCAAATTCTTGCTGAAAGGCTTCACACCCTGCTTTTAACAGGGCGACATCTGATTTGCAATAGTCAATCATTTCTTGTTTGAAATGGAAGGGCATGTTGCGACGGACTTGATCTGCATGCCAACGGGTCAGTTCCTCTTTCTTTTTGGCCATCATGCCATCGGGATCATAAAACTCCAAATCAGGGATTCGGCCCACATACTGTTGGTGGTCGGGGGTATTGAACAAGTGAGGAAAGAAGCCCTTCTTTAATTCGGTCAAATTGAAGGTGCTGGGAAAGGAGGCCAGCGGCATGGGCAAGAAACACAGCGAGTCAATGAATTTGATGGGTCCACTCCTGAAAGACAGGACGTTGGCCCCCACCGTCAGTTGATCCACCACCTCGCGTTGCTGTTGGTAGAGTTCATGGAGAATAAACATGCCGTCAAACCCTTTCAAATTGTGAAACACCACGAGAATCTCCCGCTCGCCCTCACTGTCTGGAACGTCCGTGAGATCATCCAAATCGCGCAAAAATTGTAGGGCACAGTCCTCCCCGTCCAACACGTGAATGGTCGTTTCTGCACTCGACGAATAACACAACAAATTAGCCACAAACACGCCTTCCTCATTTTGCATGGCTTCAAAATCCGTGTAAACAAACAGGGGAGGGGGTGGCGCCACCATGCTACCTCCCCCCTCCTCCTCTGTTGGTTCAGTCTCCTCGTGTTCCACCACGGGCTGAATGTAACACTTGTGGTCCTGGATGGGCACCCATTCCTGACACGCGGGGCATTTGGCGTACCCGCACTGGTGACGTCGGTTGCGGACGACCGTGTATTGGGCTTGACACTTGAGACAAGTTTTGATGGATTGACATTGTGCACTGACTTCATGATAACGTTTGCATTGACTGCCGTAAAACTTGCGGTGACACAGACTGCAATACTCGGTGGGGCGAGTGCCACGCACATAATCCGGACAATCAAAGCGCCCACACGCGGAGCAACGTCTCCCTTGACAAGAGTGATTGGTTCGGTCGTTGGTGTTGAACCCTCGTTCACAGTCCACACAATAATAGGAGCGGTTGACAAACGCAGGAAAGGACGTGCAGCCATCAAAATGATCATTGGATTTCAGTAAACGAATCTGATGAGGGGCAGTGGGGCCTTTGAAGATCAAAAAGAACGGTTTCATCCGGGGGACGGTGAGGAGGGCACACGGGGACGTCGTCGCGGTTGTTTGGCAGCGATGGTGGGGCGTCCAGTGGGGGTCGTCACCGTCGAGGTGGTGGTCCGGGTCCCTGCTCCAGCGCTGCGGCGAGCGGTGGAGGGGCGCGAGGGAGCGGTGGTGGTCGTGGCGGTGGTGGCGGGGCGTGTTCGGGTGGAGGTGACGGGTCGTGGTCGGCTGGTGGTGGGGCGTGTTCGGGTAGACGTGGTGATGGCGGGTGGTGGCGGTGCTGTGGTGGTGATGGAGGGTGGTGCTGTGCCTGTGCCTGCCACGGGGGGTAACGTGAACGCATTCAAGGCATCGTCCACATTGACTGGATAAGTCAAATTGAAATCGTCAATGTCTTGATCCAATTGGGCTCGATCCACCGGTCGAGACAATTCGGTCACCATGTCCGTCATGCTGCTGAGATCTTGGAGGACCGAAGGTGATGACGGGGAGCCCACCCCCGCGGGCGAGAGGGTCGATGCGTCCATGCGAACTGCTAACTCAGTATGTTGTCCGCCTTCTCTTTGTCGACGGACCCTGGCGAGTTCTCGTTGCAGTTCGTTTTCGAACGGCAGGGACATCCAGGGGCAGGGTGCGGACTTGCGCCTTGCCTTCTCGAGGCGTTAAATGACTCCACAGGCGGTAGCGATCATCCGACGCAGGATGCACATCCAACATCAAATAGCCAAAGGGGCGGGACGTGATGCGTTTAAATAGGCGCAAGACTTGACGCCACCGATCCGGAAAGGCTTGCAATAAAATGGTCCGTATCCCTGTTTGATCCCGGGGGTTTTTGAACGCCACAATGTAATGCGCGTTGCGATTGATGGTCTTGGAAAATTTGCCAGGCGGGAATAAATCTTGCGTCAAATACAGCACCGTGATGTTGCGATGATGCGAATCTTTGGTGAACAAATCCAACACGCGCTTGTCTTGTCCCCCTTCTTCCATCAGGTCGTCCAAGACCAACACCCCTCCGCGCGTCCGACCAAACTATTGCGTCAAATGATGGGGGTCCGGTAACCCGCGATGAAACTGAATCCCATCCTTTTTTTGCATACGATCGAATCGGGGTTGCCAACGATCATAGGCATACACAATCTTGTGGGGTTTGACTTGAAAGACGTTCAGGTACCGTAACCATTGTTCCACCAATTCGCTCTTGCCACTGCCCGACGGGCCTGCGATGATCACACTACTGGGTTGTCGGATGATGATTCCCACGGTCGAGGGTGACGTCGATAATGACCTGTGGCCCCTTTGGCGCCCATGCGTTTATACCGTTTGTCGCGTCCCAATTTATCGCCAATTTTATACGCTTTGGCCAACACGCTCATGATACCCCGCCCGTTTTGGCGAAAGCGGGGTCGTCGGGTGGAGGCGCGCTGTCGTCGTCGTCGTTGTCTGCGGTGGGGCATGCCGTCCAATATTCGCGGTATAAGCGAGGAGACTCGAACTGAATGAGTTGTTCCATGGTCTCTCCTAAATGCGTTTCGCTCATGCTGTCCATGTAATGCTTGAGGGAGACCCAGTCTTGGTCTTGCGCCAATTGTCGGGCCACTAACCAATGATACCCATCCCAGGCATCGATGCCTCGCACCGTATTGACTCGTTCGATCGGGTTGGACCACCAATACAAGGTTTCTTCGAGAATGAACGCATCCACGACGCGCTGTACATCGGCTCGCGTAATCATGATGATGAGATACAATGACCACTCTTTCACCATACACCTCGTTTTTATGGTTTTATTTTAACACTCACAATGATTACAATTTATAAAGGCCTGGCGGCTCACATTCTTTTGCCCCCCGTCGGGTCGGGCATCGACTTCATCTTGTAATTCCTGTTTAATCACCTGTTTCAACTGCTCGGCCACTTTTTGATCATTCAACACTAAATTGTCGCAACTCCATTGACTTAAAAATTCTTGATACGACCGTCCTTGCGCACGAGCTTTCAAGAAAAATAAAGCATAATGGCCACAGGTTTGACTATCCAGGGCTTGCAGGGTCTGGTCACTGCGCGTCAGGTACTTCCATTGACCCCACCATTGGTGCAACTCCGGGTTGGTGTACACGTGCAGGGGTAGACCATAACTGTCAAAGATCTCGCACTGGTTCTTTTCCGTCCACAGGCCCAACCAATGCTGTCCGGGTTCTCCCACCGGATCGGTGTTGACAATGTACGCTTGACGGACACTCATGGCGGGGGATCGGGGGAGTTGGTCGGCCGGGTACACCCCATGAAACACGCGTCGTAAGGTGGGATCCTCCAGGGCCAGGGTCCGCAACACAGTATCACTGAGCGCCACAAACTCCATGACCGGTGTCTTCTGACTTCTGAGGTTGCCTCAGCCGTTGATGTTGTACTTTATACCTCCCAGATGATTGATCTCATACATGTTTTCATACTCGCTCCATACCAACACGGTGATGTTGTGATTGACAGCAGCGGCAAAATCAATAATCAGTCGCACATTGCCCGATTGACGGGGGTTGCGATACTGGGGGTCATCTGCTTTTCCACTGGGCACATTGTTGAACATGAACAACGTGCAGTTCTTGCCTTGTCTCCAATCACCAGGCAGCAGCATGGGAATCTTGTCTTCATTGTAGGCACCCATGGCTTGTAGAAATCGATCGTAGCCCAGTAGATCTTCATAGGCTTGGTCTCCAGTCAATTGCAGGGTTCTGTAAGGGTATTCTTCTCCATTCAAGGTCTGTCGTACTTGGGTGACACCAAACTTTTCAAAGGCGAAAGGGTATCTTTGTAGGTCTCCATTGAAGGTATTGGAATGCAATAACCCGACCATCACTCGGTCAGGAAATCGACCCACAAACACATTGTCTTGTTCCCACTGGGTGGTGCGTCCATCGAAGGAAAACGTGCGAATTTCGCTCCGCACGACGGGGTAGCGGGCAATCTGTTTGCCTAGCTGTCTTTCTTTCTGCAGTCTGACATAGACGCTGGCATTCAGGGTCACTTTTCTCATCAGCAAGGTGACTTTGATGTCGTCATTGTGGATGGCTGGAAATTTCTTGGCAACCAAGGTTCCTTTGTTAGGGGTGCCCATCAGGTAGACGGTGTTGGGGTTGAGGAAGAGTTCAAAGTCCATCTGGACATTGGGACCAACAATTTGCCTGTCTTGAGGGGTGGCAAATGGGGACGAATGATGAAAGTGTGCCAATGTTGACCCAGCAACCGGCTGGTCAGGGCTCGCAATTCTGTATTGCCACTCCAATCAGCGTCCGTGGGCACATCCGAATTGGCTCCTGTGGCTCCCATTTCTTCAATCACATTGAGCTGATTGACCCATCCTTGTGGGCTTAGCTTGGTGGCTCCATCGTCTCGGCTGTAATTCAGCAGGGTTTCTAAGTAGGATCTGTGATGGTAGGTGTTGCTCTGTTCTGTCATGAGGACTCCATTCATGCTCATGGTGATATCTCGAAAGATGGTGTGACCGAAATTGTTGACGCAGTAGGTGTTTCTGGAATTGTTGGCATCAGAGACGGCCGAATTGGCCACCAACCCATTGTACCCAGCTGCTGGATCGGTCAGGCGTACTTTGACTTTGAATCGGAGAGAATTGGTATCGTAATAATCGTCGGAGCCTGGAATGGAGAAGGTGATGGGTTGGATGCCCGTCAAGGCGGGTTGAAACTCCACCTCCCGAGAGGCTTCGTACCGATAATCCACATCGGGCACGTCAAACAGTTGGAGCGACATGATGCGGTCTGTCCACGTTGTTCAACGGCGTCCTCTTTTTATACCTTTTCGCATTCTGTACCAATCATGGATGGGATGAGCGGATGGAAAGGGGCGGTGAGGAAAATCGATTTGGATGCGTTTTTTCAATTTGCTGAAGACATTGCCCCCTTTCATGCGTTGCTCCCTGGCTTTGGCTTGATTGGCCCACAGCACCTTCCTGAGATCCCCCGGGCCAAACATCGTGCCCCCTTTCATTCGTCGTAGGGCCTGCTTCACCCTCCAGGGTTCGGGGTTTATCCGGTGCGTCGCAGACGGGAACCCCAAAAATCGTGCCCCCTTTCATACGGTCTCGAGCCATGGTCCTCGCCCATTGGATGGGGTCCACCAGGCGGGAGGACGTGTACATCAGGGGATAGCGCGCCATGGTCGACTTGCCAAAGATCGTCCCTCCCACTTGATACGGCGAAATGAACCGTCCACGGGCGCGTTGTCTTCGAATACGATTTTGCGTTTTCAGAAAGCCTCCTACACGTACCATTTTTTACAGTCCAAAGATATCCCGTACGCGTTGCGTGGCTCTCTTATAGGTATTTTGGGCGGTCCGTTTGACCTTGTGTTTGCCAGCGGTCCAGGCCATGGCGGGGGCTTTGCGTTTCAATCCGCGGCTGAGTTGGGCACTTCGATCAGCCCACGTGTCCGCTGCACTCTTTCCTCGTTGAATATCTTGCAGTCCCGCTTGAGCTTGCTGCACGATCAGGGGTCCCGCCAGTTTGATCAACTCTTCGGCCAAGCCTTTGCCCTCTTGCTTCGTGAGCACGGGCGTGTGGTACCGCGTTAAACTGCCTCCGCGCATGATCGGTTCACGTCGTGGTGCTTTTTGGACCCTCGAGAGACGTGGGTGGCTTTTTATAGCTGTTTGAGACCAATGGTCACCAGGGTTTTGCCAGGGGGTAAGATGGCCAGGGGTCCACTGGTACTGGCAATCTCCACTTCCAAGATATCCAATTGTTGGCCTCGTACTTTGATCCATTGATGGTGTAAGGGTTCCGCCGTACTTTCTCCTTCCCCAGTTCTCAACAATTGCACTTCCCGCAACAGGGGATACTTGCCACTGCCCACCACGGTGGATTCGACGAGATCCGAATAGACCATAACCGTACGCTTGCTGGTTCCCACGATCTTTTCAAACGAAGCATTCAGGTTGTTGAACTGCCATTCCACCATCCTGGACAGATGAAGCCGATTTTTTGTCACCTCAAACACTTGATCCATCACGTCACTGGTCAAATCCGTGGGTTGCGTCCCAACATAATGCTCTCCATTCCAATTGTAGGATGCGCGATGAACAGGGTTGGTACTGTCTGGCGGGGTCTGGTTCGTGTAGGTCACGGTAGGGCAAGTGAATTGGAGATTGGGTCCCAGCACATGACCCACCACGCCCTTGAGTTGTTCAACGAAACCAAACCTTTCCGCTATCCCCAGATCCATGGCGAAGGTGGTTGTAGTTGTGGTCTTGTCGCTTTTCAACACGTCTCCTTTAGGTACGGCATGCAGCACCAAGGCTTCGCCTTTCCAGGTCATCATAGGCATCCAGTTCTTTTTCACACTGACCACGGGTCGTTGATCCGCATTAAAGGCCAAGGCAGAATCTTGTTCGTTCATCAGTGCCTGCATGACCTTGTTGTGTACTTCTTGCATCACTCGTTTCCAAAACTCATTGCCTGTGGTCACAGACTGTTTGGCACTCATGATATCTTCCAATTCCACTCCATAATCCTTAGTATTGAATGCCACAAATCGGTATTGTCCTGTCACATATTTGCGCGTCAAGTACGTGATGCTAAATTTGACGACTTTGGTGTGAGGATCCGCGGCAATGACGGCATTGCTCTGGCCTTGATCCGGCACGGTCAAGGACATCAACGAGGCATGCCATCCTGCGCCCGGTAAGCTAAGGCGTTCGGGCAGACGGACCTTGAAACTGTTGTTGGCATTGTTGGGAAACTCGTCGGTCGGATCGCTGATGAGCGTCAAGCGTTTATTCTCACTCATGATGAAGAAGAGGCGCGTCCCAGAATGTGCAGGGTCCTTTTATAGCCATTGGTCCACTTCCTGTTTACTGCGAGGGACGCGTCCCACCAACGAATTGAAGGTCGATTGTTTGGGATGAAAACACACTTGCTGGGCAATGTTGGGAAAAGCCCGGGCCAGTTCCATCAGGGTCATGCAGGTCTTTTGTTTAGGGGGTTTCTTCTTGCGCATGGGTGGATGACGGCCGGCGCGTCGGCGTTGTTTTTTCTGGGGTGGGGAGCGTAGGGCACCTCGTTTCTTGGCATAATCTTCGGCTCGATGGTAGGCATTGGCGTAGGCCCATTGCTGCTTGGTGGGACTGGCCAACTTTTCCCACCACGGTTGGGTTTGCCGTTGTTCGGCGGCTTTCTTCTGGATGAAGTTCATAATGTCTGCGTCCGTGGTGGGGGGTGGCGTGTAACTGGCCCGCGGTCGGCTGGAATCCGCCAGGACTTCATCGAGAAACCGTACCCGCTTTTTTCTTTTTCGAGGCGTTATTTTGACGCGAACCATATTGCGCGGGAATCCAACTATCGTACTTGGCAGGCCACCCTTTCCACCGGACCAACACGTGACGTCCTTTCCGTTTCAAGACTTTTTCGACTCGAAATAACGAGTCGTCCGACACTTGGACTTTTTGGACATCGGGTTCGTAAAACGTGCCTTTTATAGGCGTACCGTCCCATTCACTGAGTCGATAGGTGACCACGGGATGACGACGCACGTGCGTGCCCACAAACACTTCTTCCGTCCAGCCCGGCAAATACCCTTTTTTGAAGGGGCGATGTTTCTTGTTGAGACGCACCCGATCACCCACTCGACATTTGGGCGGGGGGATCTTGGGGTGCAAACGCGACCCGTAGAGTCTCTCCCACACCTCGGGCACCGTCTTGGGGGTGACTTGGTGCGGGGCCAGGCCAATACTGCGATGATAGGCGTGATTGTACGTATGAATCAAGGGTTGTAACACATCCACGTACCGTAACGTATTATGCGCGGTGAAATACCGGTACATGCGCTGTTTCAAGGTGCGATGCCATCGTTCCACCACCGAGGCCTTGCTATCCCCATACGTGGAAAAATGATGCGTCCCCTGTTTCTTGAACCAAGCTTGGACCCCTCGATTGTAAAATTCTTTGCCTTGATCCGTCTGCACGCGGAGGGGTCGTCGCGGCGAGGCTTGCCGGTAAATGCGTGTCAACCCTCGGATCATCTCGGACGTGCTTTTGGATTTGATGGGGACGGCCCAGGCATACTTGGACAGGACGTCGATCACGGTCAACAAATATTTGTTCCCCTGATTCCATCGACTGAGTTTTTGCATGTCCACTAAATCCATCTGCCATTGTTCGTCTCGGTCAAAGACCAACGTGGGCGAAGTGGGAAACCGCGTCCGTCGGGGTTTGTGGAGCGTATAGCTCAACACGGATTGAAGAATCCGTTGCGCTTGCGGGGTTTTCAATTTATGGGATTGGGCAAAGGGTTGGACCCCACCCAAAGCCCCAGGTTCCTGGGGATCTTCGTAAGCGCGTGGCAACGACATCAAGACACTGACACATGATTCGAGCCCAATTCTGTCTTTAATAGTTTTTTCACACACCTACATTTTCAAAACAAACCCATGCTCCCAACGTTCTTATGCAAATGGCGCCTTTTCTCATACTCTCTCTCCTGGGCTTTGATGGAATCCGCAAACTGATTCAACCACGGACTACGCTTCATCTTTTCTATCTCTGGGTCTGGCCTCTCTACATGGTACCTCTCTGGGCCTTTTCCTTTCAGAAGAGGGACAGGTAGAGACTCCTTGACCCATCGTCTCAGGGTAGGTTGCGCTTGCTCTCGGGGACACCACAAGGGGCCATGAAGCCATTGAAAGTAGCCACAGGGTTCTCTCCCAGGGACAAAGTTCCCACAACTGAAAAACAGTTTGTTGTAATTCTTGGCGGTACGACTCAATTTCATCTTGGGGACAAACCCACATCGGCACTTGAGTTCTCCGTGTTTCAATCGGGCATGGACTTGAGGATGCGTGTCTTCTTTCAATTTATCCATCATCACCTCCCGCGTGTCTTCAAACAAATAGACCGGACACCCTTCTTGGGGACACTTGAACCTCAATGGACCAAAATTGGATTGGGGGTTGACACATTCAATGAATCGATGGGGATGAAACGGGCACGATTCATACAGGAGTTGGTTGAACTGGGTGTCCATCTGGTCCAGTACTTCCCATTCCCCCACTTCCGTCGCTGGATCCGAATGAAACGTCCCTTCCTCCACACATTCTTCCTCATAATCTTTCAGGGTTCCCTCCATCAGTTCGTTGACGGAACAAACGGGAGAGGGTGTCGTGGGAGGTGGCAGTGGGTCCTCCGCTCGGGGCAGAGCCTTCAGCGCCACCACGAGTTCACTGGTGGGGGGTTGAGTGACTTTCATCTCTAGGGCTTCGGCTTCAGCTCGGGACAAACCGATCTGAGCCATCTCCAGATCACGGGTGGCTTTCATGTCTAGGACTGGCACTTCTTCTTTCCCCTTGGGTTTTTTACTACTCACTCGACGTCGTTTGTGTCCCGAAGGCACCGCCGTAGGTCGAGTGGCTTGACGTTCCTTCCCTCGACTGAACTCTGGGTGAACGTCTTGCCTGCCTTTTATAGCCCCTCCTCCTGCCTCTCGTGATGCTCATACGATTTTGTTCTCCACCAATCCGGACTCCACCTGGGCTCTCGTGAGAGTGGTGTGATCAGTGGGTCCACCAATCAGAAACCACCCCGACCGCTATAAAAACCAGCGATGAGTCGACGACCCTCTCATTCGTCGCGGTCCAATTGGACGGTAAGCATGGCGCTCCATGAAGTGGGTCTCTTGGTGTACAGTCAGGGGTTTGCCATCTCCCGAGACGAATATATCATTCGAGAACTGGCTTTTTGCGATTGGACGGGGCATCATCATGTGTTGTTCAAATACCTGTTACCCCAAGGCGTGTCGTACAATCAATTATCCGAGGAGGCCCAAACGCGCGTCGATCGTCAGACCAAGACGGTGCATGGCTTGCCCTTCGAACCATTTTTGTCGGATCACAATCGCCAAGACTTTCATCCCTATGATCAGATGAGAGACGATATCACGCATTGGTGTCAACAGTATCTCACCCCCCAGCGGGGACGGTTGGGGGTGTTCACGCTCAATGTTCTGTATCGACTGTTCCATGAGCCCCGGTTTTCGTACCCCCTCGTGGTCTTGGAAAGGCAGGGTTGCCGGGACTTGGCCAATCTCCCTATTGCCACGGTCAATGTCATGGCTCACAACGATCATGGTCGCAATTGGTGCATGGATCATTCCCATAAGGAACGTGGGAGTAGAGTCTGGCACGATCATTGCGCCCACGTACGGGCCTGTCAAATGAGTGGATGGTTACGTCGCCAGACCCATGTCTTACCCACCCTCTCGCAAGTCAACGCCCAACGCGTGCTGTGGCAAAAACGGTGTGATCGGTTATTAGACTATCTGTTATGCAACTATTGTACCGAGGCCAAAGACAAAGCGTTTGCCAACGGACGAGGACTGGATTGGATCCCGGATAATTGCAGTGATTGTCGTAGCGTCTTACATGTCTTTGAACAAACCGTGACTCAACGGGAATGGGATGTGCCCCTGATGTATGCCGATGATGAACCGCACACCATGTGGGCTTGGACTCCCATCCCTCATCATCATAAACACTGATTTTTTTCATTTTTTACAGATCATGCTCATTTACACAGGAGGTACTAAAGGCGTGGACACACATGTGGAGCGATTATGTCACTTGTATGGTCATACGTGTGTGGTCTTTATCCCACCCTGTCACCCTCGTTCCAAGTCCCTCACGCCCTTGACCCAGTCCGAGTTGGATGCTGCCACCTCGATGGTCACCCAGGCCGCGTTTCGATTGGGTCGACAAATCCATCATCCCATCAGCCTCCAGTATATCCAACGCAATTATCACGTGATCCAGCCTGCGTCCCTAGTCCTCGCCTTGGGCCATTTTGACGAATTAGGCAAGCATCTGTTGGGTGGCACAGGATGGAGTGTGGTCATGGCCCAGCAATTAGGCAAACCCCTCTATGTGTTTGATGTGGATAAGGAACAATGGTGTTGGTGGAATCCCGAAACCCAACAATATCAACCCTGTGAAGGCATGACCGAGACACAAATCGCCTTACCCACCCTCCAAGACAAGACCGCGATTGTAGGCACCCGAGAAGAAGACCCAGTCCTCTATCCCACCCTGGAAGCTTTATTCAAACGCCAATAAAAAAAACACTGCTTTATAGATCAAATCACTTGTTTTTTTTTTTTTTTTAATGTATATCGATCACAATAAAATTCATGGCTGACATGACACTCATGATCAAATCCAGTCTCTTCATGACTTTGTCCAGGGTATCGTAGGCGGGCTTTCTCCGACCAATCATCACGGGGAGTTGACCCAAAGGACACTTGGGGATTTTACTCCGGAAGCGTTCAATGATATAGGCAATGCCCTCGTTCATCACCTTGTCCAGATTGGGAGGAATATGTGCCATTTCCGCCATCATGCCAATCTAAAAACCAGAAAAAAAAGTTTTTTCAGCGTCAAGGTCATGAGAAGAAGAATGTGGCTTAAAAAATCACTCACCGACAACCGGTGATCATTCATACGATGGCAATGGTGGCAGCCGTTTGTCCGGGGGGCATGCAATCGCACCACCACTTGGTTCCACCACCGATCTTCGCCCAGGTTTTGGGGAAAACCTGTCACGGAGCATTTGGGCAACCCTTTCAACTCCTGCACCACCTTCTTGCGTTTGTCCATGGTGTAGAAACAATGGATCCAAAACATAATCTTAATCTGGATTTCTAGGGGCAGCACGCGACCAAACGGCTTGTTCCTAGGATCGACCAACCCTCGACCGTCCATGATGAGAGCGCCAAGCATGAAATGGGGTCTCTCTGCTCTGTTCCCCTTATTCATTGGTTCCTTGGACCAATCACCCACTCGCGCCAGGACTTGGGGTCCCACCCAAAAAAAGTGTACCCATGGGGGGCACCCCCTAGAGTCTCCTCTCGTGTTCAAGTTCCCCCACGTGATGTCTCTCCACCAATCAGCTCCTCTCATGGAGACTAAATCACGTTGCGCGCTCCGTGTGGGCTCATTCCAATTTGATCAGTGTTGCTGTTTCAAGATGGTGAGTTCGCTCCAATCGATTGACTTGTTCTCCGTACCGATTGCCGTGTTGTTTGACATGCTCAAGATGCTGCACCACCTCCCGATGGGAAAGGATTGTCTGCGCGCCCTGTTTAAGAAATGCACCCACGAGGAATTGAGAGCATGGGCCAAAACGTTACCTTGGGACCACCCCATCGCCCGGAAACTGGATCACGAGGTCCATCGCCGCAGAATGGCTGGTGAGTCCCATTTGCTTTTTTTCCATGGTCCAGGTGTGGGGTCCTTCATATCCACTTTTTTCTTTCTTGATTCATAGACGTGTTCCCGGGGATGGATTTTCTACGAAAAGTCTTGTGGCCCGTCCACTTATGTCGTTGCCCTCGACGCGCCCGACTCAATTGGGCCGCGCGTTTCTGGGTACCTAGAACCTGTTCCGTATGTCGTTTTTTTTGATAGATTCTTGGGAATATGTGGAGAATCAGCCTGTGTGCTATATTTACCAGTGGGTCGCCCATCCCACCCCTGGTGGAGTGTGTAACCATTGTGAGCGGATGATGGACGGATTGAGTATAGATGATGTGATTGCTGGCAACTGGGAGGGGTCCCTCACCGAAGACGAGATTGTGCAATATGTGCAGGATGGGGACCCCAACCATCAAGACTGGGACGATTGGCCCCTACGAATGACGTTCAGGATCAATTCGTTTCTCCGGGGGCAGGGTGACGTCGGTGAACCAGATTTGGCTGCCCTTGGGTTTTTAGATGATTAATTTAATGTTAAACATTTTTTCAGGCACACATTGCCTCTTGCGTCATCACTTGCAATGGATTCCGAGTTTGCACTCCCGATTTTTTCGCATCCTGATTCGTCCACTTTCCACCTCTTTATAGGCTTTCATTATACGTTAAAACACTATGGAGGATGGATACGTCCCGTTCAACTAAGATGTCATTATAGTACTGTCAAATGTGTAATCAGTCTTCATGAAACGTTCCAGATGTGATTGATGCAATTGACCAATGGGGGTGGATACTCCCCTTGCAACACCGATACCATATTCACAGTGTTTACCATCTCATTCAAATCTGCAATCACACTGCTTTTTAGATACGCATGTCCACCTCAAGAACAGCCGCTGGTTCCGAGACCGCATTGCTTTCTTACTCATGAACTCACAGTATTATTATTAATTTTTCGTAGATTCGCATGCCATTCTCAGCACCCACAGGGTTCATGGCACCTCCGCTGCCTGGTGTTTTTGTGGCAGTATCGTGCAGTGGTACACTGGATCAGGGGTCTCCCTTCCGTGTCCGAGCCCACTCAAATTACTCTGTTGTCGTTGCTATTTGAACTTTCGTCGCGTGCGCGATTTACACGTACCCTGTTATTGGTGTGAGATGTTGCAAGGCATGGGCTATCCACCCCGTTTTTGAAAAAACATGTTGTTTTTCTTTTCAGATACTCGTTTTGTCATACGAGCAATTTATATCCCTTGCCTTTTTCAGCCACTACCCAGGTGATAGAGAATCAAACGAGGTATACCCGCAACTTTCCGATGAGACAATTATACTTTGTCTGTAAACGCTGTTGGACTTATTCACGTCACGTGTCCGTCTTCCATGAACCCTGTTGGGGTTGCCACATATTAGAAAGCGACGGGTGGGAATTCTGAACACCCGGCAGGGGGAGGTCTGCATGGTGGCGCCACCCCTGCTGGATGTTCATTCATATTTTTTTTCATTAGATTCCCATTGGATCCTACAAGATATAATGATTTTTCGAAGCTGGCCCATCTCTCATAAACTTTGTATCGTCAATCATCAAGGATGGTCCAGCTTACTCCATTTGTTCAAACTCAAACGTTGATTTTTTTCATTAGAATGTCATTGGATCCTAGATCATTTTGACTTTAATCAAGACTGGATTTTAATAGAACTTTTTTGTATACAATCATTCCAAGGGCGTGACGTCACCAGGGCGTCACACACGTCCCGCTTGTAATGAAGGTCTGTTTTTTTATCTTCCAGTCAATCATTGGACAATAAACCACCGCCTCGTGTGTGCCAATGGTCGACTGTTTCTCATTCAGTTTGCTTCTTGGATCTAACCACCCCTCCTTCTGATTCGTTTCAGACACCTTTGCTGCACTCAAATTCCCTTTAATCAAACCGTGGTCATACACAGGTTACAACCACTATATCAAATGGCCTCATCCAGCGCTCATGACTTTTTCTTCCAAGAGGCAAACACCCTTTCTTTTGTTCACTCGTTAATATCAAGGGCGTGACGTCACTAGGGCGTCACATACGTCCCGCTTGTAACCAGGCTCTACGCGGTCATTAAAACTATGTGAAGAATGTGGATTCAACTCTTGTGTGCGTGTGTTCTTTATCTCATGGGGTCACGTGAACAACCATGACCATATATGGGCATTGTGACGTCAATTTGGTCACCTGACCTAAATGCTCGATTCTGATTGATCGAGAAAATTTTTGCTGCGCTCTGATTGGTTACTCCCTGGTGTAGCCCTTATGACTACTGAGGTTATCCAAGAATGCAACTGCTGAAAAGAGTCGACTGTTCCTTTTATCAAACAAAAGGGACAACAATATTTCTTCTTGTAACTGAATCAATTAAGCTTTTATTGTGCAAGTCTTAGTTGATAATGTGGTTAATTTTTTTTTTCGAAAATTCTTTGGCAGGTTGAGTTTTTTCGCATTTGTTATGTGACTTTTACGCGATGACATAAAACGGTGACGCTTAATTCGATAAAATATTTTAATAATCTAATTGTTTTCTGATAAATCCGCCAAACGCAACACTATCAAGCTCACTTCACTCACTGTTCATCACGAAATAACCAAAGTTCGATATATCAAAATTCCAACTTGAATTCAAGGCTCCCTCTCTAACTGTCCAGACTGTCTCGGAATTCCCAGAAGAGACTAAAGCACAAAGAATAACAAACCAAATACAGACTGAAATATGACCATAAAGACACATACTAGAATTTTCATATATCGAACCTAAGCTATTGACAACGTGTAGCACGGTCTATCATATTTGCGATTAGTGGGTGGTTCATTCATCACGCCTTAATAATGCACTATGACCTACTGTTACTAAAGTTGCTTAAGTTGAGGTATCTAGGCATTGACTGTACACATTTCCCCGTTTTCAAGCGAAAATAGCAATCAGTTTAGTCGTGATGGGAATTCATAAACACGTAATTAAAATGTGGAGGGAGTAGACGTGAATAGACACCCCATTCTGGTTTTTGATTTCTCGGCTTTTGGTACAATCCTCATTTTCACAATTTATCTTTAAGGATTACCGTGTACTCTCGTCCCATACAGCGTAAAGGTCAATACGTGAAGGACTTGCCCGCTGTAAAATGAAAATACTTAATTTTATCTGTAAAAAAAAAAAAAATGTTCGCTAAAAACGCAACTGCTGTGTGTCGAATAAAGAACGTACGGAAGGGCGAGACTAACAAAGGTTAGTAGTGGCAAAGGTAAGTACATTTAATGGTGTATACTTCCGTTTAGTTTTCCTGTAAATAAAGTAGAAAAAAAGTTGCCCAATGGCATTTTTTATTATTTTTAAGCTTAATAATATCAATAATTATAACAAAATATTGTAACAAGCAAATGCGATGACTGACTTTCTGGTCCTTTCTTAAGTCTCGCCCTGTGACTATGCTTCGAATGAACCCACCAAATCGTGTCACATAACGCTAAGGTAGCAATAAAACGATTTATTTAGTAAATTAAAATTTAAAAAAGTTTGGCTGCTGAACTTTTAGGAATATATTTCTGAAGATATATTTATTGAAAAAGGAAGAAGAGAAAGAAAAATATTTTTTTCGGTTAAAAAGACATATTTTACTTCCGAGGGGGAACTACTCTTTGGAGAAATTTATTGTCAAAGCAGCCGGTGTCACGCAACGCGAATTCTGCATCAATATGCAAATTTGAGTCGAAACTTTCAAGTCTGAATCGCGTTGTGCCACAAGTTTTATGCCATAAATTGATAGAATACCTCTTTATCTTTAACCAAAACATTTTTTTAGGTCTAGGTTAGGTGCCACTTTTAAGAATTTTATGAAGTTCCTGAGGCATATTTTGGTGCAGTTTTCTTACTTGACTGAATTACGAGAATAAAGATAACTTGTTTTTGCTGATTACAGAGAGATACGACTAAATCGTATTGAAACAGTAAGAAGAAACAATATACTTCCAAATGAGTGCAAATGGTCTAGGTTTTAAAGGACCGGTCATTATTTAGCGGGGGGAGGGCTACGAGAATGAGGAAAAAAGAGTCAGCTAAGAACTTGTGGCCCTCCCTTCTGAGAGTTTTAAAACCTTCAACCCCCCCACCATCCTTACTCCATTTAATAAAATTGTGACCCTCCCCCAGGACAAAATAGTCGAACGGTTGTTAAAAAATAGCATTCAATGTTTCTTTTTGCAAGTCAAACTTTAATCAATAATAGACATATCTTGCAATTGCTTTTAATTTTCATGTCCTGCATGTTCTACCTAATTTGGTAGTACACAAGATGTCACTGATTTGTAGACCCTCATTGTCGCCGACATCATGGTCGTCATGATCGTCCTTCTCACTGTCTTCATCGTCCTCATAATCATTGCCAACGTCGCTTTCTTTGTCATTCCCGTCGTAATCTTGATCTGTATCACTTTTCTCGCCCGTATCTGTCGCTTCTTCTTGATCATTTTCTTCGCCAATTTCCTCCAGTACAACATCATTTTCATATTCGTCGTCTGATTCTTCATCCTCGACATCGTCTTCCTCGTTGTTTACCATATCTGCGCCGTTAACTAAAGATCTCGCAATGTGGGCAGCAACAATGTCTATTTTGTCACGTTTAAGTGTGGTCCTTGAACATCTAATGTTATTTTTGTCGAGGTAGAGATCAAGGAAGGAAATGGTTAAAAATAAGCGACAGGCATCACACGACTCCTGCACTAAGTCGTGTTGGAAGTAGTATGACCTTCAGAGCTTCGCTCTAACTAGTAGGTCCTTAAGAGATTTTCCCTTGCGATAAGATATGAAGGGAGGCTCCTTAAAGATTTCTCTTAGTCGTTGCTGGTTTTGTATAAGGTGCCATTTCCCCATAAGTATTCTCTTCAGGCTAGGTAAAGCCAGGTGGTATTGTGTAACAAAAGGTAGAAGTTTTTTGCGTGCGGATTTGTTTCTCTGTTGTAGGGCTGTTTTCGTTCCTGTTGGCAAATTTTACCTCAGAGAGGTACTTTCTTAAAATAGCGGCAGGGTAGCCTCTTTCTAACAGGCGGTTGTGAAAATTTCTGATATTCCTCTCAAATATGACCTGCGAGGAATTAGTCCTTAGAAGCCTGAGCGCTTCCCCTTTGATGAAGCCTTTTTTCACGCCTGGTGGGTGACACGAGTAGAAGTTCGTGTACCGGAATGTTTCTGTTGGTTTGTAATGTGTTTGCACGTCTAGGATTGATTCCTTGTCGAATCTAACCCCTTTGTACACTTTTGTGTCCAAGAACGTGATTTCTGTTTCTGACATTTCAGCTGTAAACTTTATCGTTGCGTGAAAATTATTTGCCTTTTTCACAAAACTCTCTATTTTGTCTAGACTTGTGTTCCATAGCGAAAACACATCGTCAATATACCTTTTCCAAAAAAGCGGTTTGATGCAACTCTGACTCAATATTTGTTTTTCTATTCTGGCCATGAAGATGTTTGCAAAACCAAGCTAGCTACGACTAAATCCAAGCTCACTGAGCTCGGAGCAAAGGCCTCAAATATCTTTCAGGTTGATTATGCACCCTTAAAGAGGAAATCTCGTTGGAAAAAAAAAACAGAATAAACACCGCGCTGCAAAACGTAAGGCTGTTCGTACCTCTCAGAGGACGTCAGCAGTTTTGCAAAAGATCATTGAATTGAATTAAATTGAATTATTAATTATAATAAATTATTGTTTAATTATTTTTATTATTGAATTATTGGTATCCCAAAATGACACATTTCAGCTAGGCAGTGACGCGAAGGACTACCTCGCAGGCTTACTAGGCAAGGAAAGAGGTGAAGCAACTAATTCCTCCCACGTCGACGATAAGATCGAGGATGATGAAGATCATGATGATGTTGCCTGGAGTGGAACAAGACGAAAGTGATGATGATGACTGCAGCGTTTCTATATTGCCCAAACCAGGAGAGGCATCTTCGTCAGATATTGAAGATTATGGTCCATATTGGAATGATTCCTCAGAGTCCATCCCATACCTGGATCATCTTTCAGACTAAATTTCGAATATTTACGTTTTTCCTGGTTCATTTTGCTTGGTTTTCTTTCCTTTTCTTCAGGCTTAAGCCTGATTGTATCCTTTGTTTTTAAACCGCCTTTGATATCAAAATATTTTGCCTATTACCTACCCGTAATAGGCAAGAAAATCCTCCAAAAACACCGACAACAGCATCGTTATCTTTTGGTGACGGTGTACATGATCAAATGTTTCTATCAGTGCTGTTTACTAATGACTTTCTCTAACGTTCCGTTTTTAAAATTGTAAGAACTTTGCACTAGGAAACAAATTCAGTTATTATGTGTTTTAGAAAACAGATATTCTTTATAGAGACTTTTTGTAAAACAGGGCTCCATGTTTACATGTGTAATTACATAAAACGGATACAGTTGACTCAAATAAAGAGAATTGTGAGTGTGAAAACTTGAGGTAAATACTTACAGAATACTTATGAGCTCAAAAATTCGTAGCCCTCCTCTCAAAGTCATTTTTAAAAAATGGCCCTCCCAAAGTGAGACTAAAAAAAAATTGTAACCCTCCCCCAAACATAGTAGCCCTCCTTCCCCCCCCTAAATAATGACAGGTCCCTAACGGCCCGTAGTAGCTTTCAACGATCGTTAAAAAAGCTGAATAACAGCGTCTAAAATTTTCATATTTTAGCCGGTAACGGTCGTTCAGATATGAAATGCTGAGAATGGCAGTAAAATAAACTATTTCCTCACTCTAACTTAGTTCTAAGGATGGATAGTGGTATTGATGATATAAATATAAGGCGAAAGTGTTATCGAGCCTGAAATTGAGTGGAACGCTTTTAGGGACATTGCCTCTTAAATGCAGACGTAACCACTCAAACTGTTCGGTAATCGAACTTTATCGAACTCAATCGAACCTAATCGAACCGGTCAGTATAAAACATGGACTGCAGACTGCGGACCATGGACTGTGGACTGTTTATAAAACACGGACTAGGTATAAAATGCAGACTAGAAACTACGGATTGAGTATAAAACACGGACTACGGACTGTGTATATAAAAACAGCTTTTAAGTTCGCCAATAGTTGCAGTTGAAGTAGGTGAAGCAACAACTGAATAGGTTCGTCCCCGGCAGGGAGAATAAAAGAAAACAGAGCCCTGTAACATCTTGTCTATTTGCTTATCAAGTGCCCCAGCCCCCCTTCAGGCTCTCAAAATTTGCAAAGGCGTCCTTTTTTTAATTTCAAAATAGGTGACAGTGCACCCTTCAGTCAAAAAAACTTACCATAAGGACATGACCCTGCTGTCAAGAAAAGGCCGTGAATTACTATGTGACCAAAGTAACTGCTTCCCACTACGGCTTCAAATGTTACCTGTCAAAGGTGCAATCAGTCCGAAAGAGTCACTGTTGTTATTAATGTCTTGAAATTAATGAAAAATTATCTTCGAATTTGTCAAAAAACTACTAACTTAACAATAGAAATAAGGAAGTGTCGGCTAATAGCAAAACAGATCCTTTTGGAAACACCAAGCGCATCATATTTTGCACTACATTTACGGACTTACTTGCACCACTATGAATAAGAAAGAATAATCTTGCTATGACTAAATAATGTTACCAAATAGTACATCACTTATATTTCATGTGTGCTTAGTTTGTAATTAATGGTAAAGATGAAGTATTATAACGGATGCAGTGTTGTCGACTTTTTTAGTTTTTCATTTTTCATTTGGCTACAGTAAGATTTGGAGAACATAAACTCGGGAACCGAAAGACGTCTTCTGGATGGTGGACCCGCGCACCCTTCAGACCAGAAAAGCCTTGTTATTGAAGGTGCTTTCAGTAACACTGAACTTACTACCACTTAAGGATCGCAGAGATGAATCTACGTAGTTTATATGAATTTAACTAAATAACAGCAAATGATGGCCAAGATTGGTGAAAACTATCAGTTGTAAACAGTTGTAACATACTTTCAGCGCGGGTTGGAGAGAACCCTGGGAACGAGTTTGGTTCGGAACCCTTTATTAAAAATCTCCCAGACCCGCAGCTGTACTTTAATGGCAATTAAATTAACAAAAAAAGTGAGCTATTGGTGGCTTATGGCTCCCAACCCGGTTGGCTTCCCCAATTACTGCTCTCAGAGAACAGCGTTTTACCACCACTGATGGGGTCATTAAAGTTTAAATTCTAATTTTACTTTCAATATTTTCATTATCCTAATTTATTGTTAAGCAATGAGTTGATAAAAATAAAGATTCGGTTGTTGTTATACAGTTGTTGTTAGAAGAGACACAAAAATAACGCATGGCTTACCCTATGCAATCCCTCGATAGCTGATACATTTACGCTGGCTTTACGCCACTTGCCTCCTTTATCACCACGTGCAAAGAACACTAAGTTCCCACTTACGGTGACTTTCAGGCTTTCAGTAGTTACACCAGACATATGGTAATAGAACCGAAGGCACATATTCCCAGAGAATTTCAGTGGAGGACTGTACATTTTTTCGTTATCACCTGGAAGAGGAAGAAAAATTTTTTTTTTTCGGTAAAAAAACATATTTTACTTCCGAGCGGCAACTATTTGGAGACATTTACTGTCAAAGCAGCCGGTGTCACGCGACGCGAATTCTGCATCAATATGCAAATTTGAGTCGAAACCTTCAAGCCTGAATCGCATTGTGCCACAAGTTTATTGCATAAATTGATAAAATACCTCTTTATCTTTAACCAAAACATGTTTTTAGGTCTAGGTTAGGTGCCACTTTTAAGAATTTTATGAAGTTCCTGAGGAACATTTTGGTGCAGTTTTCTTACTTAATTGAATTACAAGAATAAAGATAACCTGTTTTTGCTGATTACAGAGAGATACGACTAAATCGTATTGAAACAGTAAGAAGAAATAATATATTTCCAAATGAGTGCAAATGGTCTAAGTTTTATCCACGGCCCGTAGTAGCTTTCAACGATCGTTAAAAAAGCTGAATAACAGCGTCTAAAATTTGCATATTTTAGCCGGTAACGGTCGTTCAGAGATGAAAAGCTGAGGATGGCAGTAAAATAAACTATTTCCTCATTCTAACTGCAATTTAGTTCTAAGGATGGATAGTGGTATTGATGATATAAATATAAAGCAAAACTGTTTTCGAGTCTGAAATCGAGTGGAACACTTTTAGGGACATTGCCTCTTAAATGCAGACGTAACCACGCAAACTGTTGGGTAATCGAACTTTATCGAACTCAATCGAACCTAATCGAACCGGTCAGTATAAAACATGGACTGCAGACTGCGGACCACGGACTGTGGACTGTTTATAAAACACGGACTAGGTATAAAATGCAGACTAGAAACTACGGATTGAGTATAAAACACGGACTACGGACTGTGTATATATATACAAACAGCTTTTAAGTTCGCCAATAGTTGCAGTTGAAGTAGGTGAAGCAACAACTGAAAACGTCCGTCACCGGTGGGGAGAATAAAAGAAAACAGAGCCCTGTAACATCTTGTCTATTTGCTTATCAAGTGTCCTGGCCCCCCTTCACGCTCTCAAAATTTGCAAAGACGTCTTTTTTTAATTTCAAAATAGGTGACAGTGCACCCTTTAGTCAAAAAACTTACCATAAGGACATGACCCTGCTGTCAAGGAGAAGTCGTCAATTGCTATGTTGCCAGTGTAACTGCTTCCCACTACGCCTTCAAATGTTACCTGTCAAAGGTGCAATCAGTCCGGAAGAGTCGCTGTTGTTATTAATGTCTTGAAATTAATGAAAAATTATCTTCAAATTTGTCAAAAACTACAAACTTAACAATTATAATAGAAATAAGGAAATGTCGGCTAATAGCAAAACAGATCCTCTTGGAAACACCAAGCGCATCATATTTTGCACTACATTTACGGACTTACTTGCACCACTATGAATAAGAAAGAATAATCTTGCTATGACTAAATAATGTTACCAAATGGTACATCACTTATATTTTATGTGCTTAATTTATGATTAATGGTAAAGATGAAGTATTATAACGGATACAGTCTTGTCTTTAGTTTTTCATTACAGACCGAAGTACAAGCTAGTACAGAAACTTATGGCTAAAAGCAAGATTTGGAGAACATAGACCCGAGACCCGAAAGACGTCTTCTGGATGGTGGACCTGCGCACCCTTCAGACCAGAAAAGTCTTGTTATTGAAGGTGCTTTCAGTAAAACTGAAACTTCTACCACTTAAGGATCGCAGAGATGAATCTACGTAGTTTATATAAATTTAACTAAATAACAGCAAATGATGGCCAGGATTGGTGAAAACTATCAGTGGTAAACAGTTGTAACATACTTTCAACGGTGAGCACAAGTTCGGAACCCTTTATTAAAAAATTCCTGGACCAGCAGCTGTACTTTAATGGCAATTAAATTAAAAAAAAAAGTGAGCTATTAGTGGCTTATGGCTCCCAACCCGGTTGGCTTCCCCAATTACTGCTCTCAGAGAACAGCTTTTTACCGCCATTGATGGGGTTATTAAAGTTTAAATTCTAATTTTACTTTCAATATTTTCATTATCCTAATTTATTGTTAAGCAATGAGTTGATAAAAATAAAGATTCGGTTGTTGTTATACAGTTGTTGTTAGAAGAGACACAAAAATAACGCATGGCCGGCTTACCCTATGCAATCCCTCGATAGCTGATACATTTACGCTGGCTTTACGCCACATGTCTCCTTTATCACCACGTGCAAAGAACACTAAGTTCCCACTTACGGTGACAGTCAGGCTTCCAGTAGTTGCACGAGGCATATGGTAATCGAACTGAAGGCACATATTCCCAAAGAATTTCAGTGGAGGACTGTACAATTTTGCGTTATCACCTGGTTGTCTTAGAATGGATGCTTCTATATACATGTAATAACCTTATAGGGTTGAAGATGGTTAGAGAGTAGCAACTTAGTCTTTTTCGGTAGAGGACGGTCCAATTTTGTCATATCATTCAGCTCTCTCCTGTGGACTAAATATTTCTAAAAAATGCACATGTAATAACCTACAAAGAGGAAAAGATGTAAGGAAGGCAACAAGAAAAAAAATTGACCAGAAGGCACTGAAAAAGTATCTAGTTGACTTAAAACAGTATTCTAACAATGTTAGTCCAGCTTAAATGACGTAGAATGATAATCTGAAGTACCTATTAGTAAGTTCCCAAGTTTCCTTTTATTCGTTTTATTTTTTTCTTTGAAGACAGACGTATTATATTCATGGTAGAATAAAAGGGCAAATGATAACAAAGCCCACGGATGTAAACAACCTTGTAGTTGCACCGATCCGAAGAGGCAGTCGAAATTAGATACTCTCGCCTACATTTAATACACCTGTGCAACGTACAAGTAACAAAAAAAGAAACAAAAACGAGCAGTTTAATCTAAGAAAACAACAGCAACAACAACAACAACAAAAAAGGGGTAGAAAAGAGTGACATGTAATTAAATTTGCAAGACTAAAACTAGCGATATTTTCATGCTAAAAATGAAGTAGAAATGCCGACCAACTGACTATTAAATTTGTTATACGTTACAACAGTCCTCGTTGCTAATAGTAGGACTGGCTAAAAGTTAAGAGCTCACCGGTCAAGTTTCCAGTGGTGTGATTAAAGGAAGGTCCTGTATCGGTAGAAGGTGTGCTTCCCTTGTGTCGAGTCCAGTCAAACTTGTCATTAATGCCTTGCAGGAAACCGCACATTGAAACATCAAAGTTGCATATTGTTTCAAAGTTGCCTATTTTTTGTAAGTTAAACAAAACAAATAAATTCTCATATTAAAAATTGAGCCTTTTTTTTCCTGGGGTCAACGATCACCTCAAAGGCATGATACGATCCTAGAAAGTACAATTACACAGGCTGACCACGAGTTAGTTAAGAGCGGTGAGGCTTAACCTTAATTAACACCTAAGCGTAAATGCAAGCGTAATAAGGGAACATGCTCTCCAAGTAATATTGGAATTCAGGTCTTCTAAATTGACTAGAAATGCATCCAAGAATGGCTCGGCTGCTATATTTACTAGGAGGAGAGGCGCATTGTTTCCAAAATATTTGCGTTGAAGGGCTTCATAGCCCGTTGCTTATTTAATAAGTGCGGGCTTTATTTATTTATTTCTTGCTTCCTGTAGACTGCAAAACAATCGGTTTTTTTTCTCAAAATCAGTAAAGAAATTGGTAAAGCGTGGCGTAAGAGTCTTACGCGCGCTAAGCGCGCGAGCCTTACACGCCCGTAAGGCGCGTTTGGCGAGAGAGAAAAAACTGACTGTCCTTTTTCCATACAATGAGTTCGCTCCGACCAGGGGGTTCAAAAATGTCGTCGAGCTGTCAAAAATCTGTTCACAACTCCGCCCTCTTTGTGAATTTGATACACTCGGTGATTGATTTCGAGGGAGAATAGCTCGTGTTATTGTCTGCATTTGGCTTGGAATCTTGACGCTGTAATCCAGTAATTCTAAAGCAGTTTTTAGCGTTGCTTCTCTGTGGAATGTAGTGTATATAGTGAAATGTAGTATATATAGTGGAGGATCAAAAATGAGTGGAAGTGGCTGTACGACAACAAAGCCTGTGCCTGCTCCTCGAAGAGGGAGAAAGCCGGAAGAGCCGAGGGCTTTAGTCCAGTCAATCTAGGCATTTTCGAGGCTCAACATCAAACTAATTGCAACAGAATTGTTTTCAACGCAATTTAAGTAAGGGTGGCCTATCTAGCAACACACTAAAAATCCGCCAAAATCCGTTCGGCGGAACATGTCAAAATTAAGGGTTAAACATTTTGAGCTATTAACACAGGGCAACCACGTTAGTTAATCATTAGCTTTTAAATTATAGCGGAGCTCTCGCGCGCGAAGCGCGCAGCGGAGCACCATGGGTAACAAAATATGGTAAACTCGCCATCCGAGAAAATTTGGTAATCACGTGACCGTACACCGACCGCCCGCCCGACCGTCCGTCCGCACCACAGGCATGCCAACGCAAAATTTCGGGTAGTCTGTGGTGAGGGTTTTTTGGCGCGAAAACGAATGGCAACCCGCGTTTTGTGAAGCATAAACAACTCTATTAGAAGTTCAGGAACGTCAACTGAGAAAAAAAGAAATTTTTCGTGTCGGTTGACATTTTTTATACATCCGTATTTTCTACATTATTTATTTATTATGCCCTCTAGTTTGGAGTATAGAGATAAAGAGAGGCAGAGAAAACGAGAAAGTAGGCGGCAAGCAAGCCAAGCTCAACGAGAGAGAGAGCGGCAGAGAGCTTGAGAAAGGAGGCGAAACTGCTCTGACGAGCAACGGGAGAGGGAGCAAGAAAGAAACAGAGAAAGGAGGCGCAATTTTACTGACGAGCAACGGGAGAAAGAGCAGGAAAGGCATAGAGAAAGGAGGCGCAATTTTACTGATGAGCAACGGGAGAGAGAACATGAAAGGGATAGAGTCGAGAAAGGAGGCGCAATTTTACTTATGAGCAACGGGAGAGAGAACAGGAAAGGGACAGAGAAAGGAGGAAACATTTTACTGAGGAGCAACGCGAGAGAGAGCAAGAGAGAAACAGAGAAAGGAGGCAAAATTTTACTGACGAACAACGGAGAAAAGCGCAAGAAAGAGAAAGGGAAAGGCGACAAAATTTCACTGAAGAGCAACTGGAGAATGAACGAGAGAGAGCAAGAGAAAATAGACGCCTAATAAGCGACGAGCGGCGAAGAAGGGAGCGAGAGACAGCAAGGGAAAACAGGCGTCGTATAAACGAAAAACGAACGAGAAGGAGGAGAAGGTGAGCGAATTTTTGCCGAGGTTAGCTTTCTGTTATAAGAATCGGGGATTTTACGAAAACAGAGGTAGCTTTTGTTTTGTTTGTTAATCAATAACCTCTTTGTAATTGCATCAGTTTTTTTTTTGGACCAATCACCACACGTCATTTGTTGTCACGCAGTCTAGAGTTGATACTTTTATCATCCAATTGAAGTTGACCTGTGTCCTCCAAGTTCGTTGAAGAGAAACGATATGATTGAAATTTCACTTTAACAAGACAGTCGCGTCCAAGATAAAATTATAGAGTAACCTTATAATTCGTGCTCCTCGGTGTATTTTCGTTGTTTCTGGCGCGGAAAATAAGGTAATCTTAAATTGTATTAATGAAATTTTATCGAAAATTATAACCATTGCCATGTGTCCGATGCATCGCTGAATGAATGATAACTCCTTATGTAAATTTTCGGCGACTCTGGCCTCTGTGACAAGTTAAAATGATTCAGTGTTAGAGGAATGTAAATTATACGGTCTGTGAAAGCGTTGTTATGTTTTCTGAAAAGAGAGCAGAGAGCACCTTGAATTTGAAGATTTTCAATGTCTGTTGAAAGAGCGTTTTGGTGCAGATTGTTCGAGCTTACCTCTATTTGTTTTATTCAGGGTAAACAGAATTTGAAGGATCTATTCTCCCTCTTGTAATTGAAATAACTTTTATTATTTTACTATAAATCTAGGCTTTTCCATTTTGTAGATACCTATCTTCGAGTGTTTAAGAATATATATGGAGATCTATGTAAATAAGGAGGGCAGCCAGGGTTAGAAATTATTTTTGAATGTTGACAGGCCAAACAAATTTAAGCTTGGTCATGTCTAGTTACTAACCGGTCAAAATAAATTATTACCTGCCAAACAAATTTTAGCTCGGACCGGTCAAAAGACAGTAAAAACTCGCAGGTAAGAACCTGGATTTTCCCATTGCATTAACAGGTACGTTCTTACAAAAATAGTTATTGGCAAAAAATTTGTCTATTTTTCTAAAATGAAAAGGTTCTTATTTTCTGCAGGAAAAAAAACATTGCAGCTTATGTCTCCCAAAGAGGTTCACCTGAATATTTTCCAGGTGTATAGAATTTTTTTTATAGATTTGAGGAAATAAAGATGTGTGTCAAATATTGGGCTAAACAGGTTCTTGTATAGAGCCTGGGGCCTAATTATAACTGGCAAGTTTAGCCAAACAGGTTCCTAAAAACCAGGTTCTTAGTCACAGCTAGGTTTTTACTGTATTGAAGACATTGTACTTTGCAGTAATAGCCAAATTAAGACAAAAATTATGTGATCGTAAATGCTCAAAAACTCCTTGTGTTCAGAGATGGGGAAATATTATAGACCAGTTTTGAGTGTGGTTATCAAGTTGTTCATTCATTGGAGGGTACAGTGTAGTAAATAATATTTCCAGGAATATTGTCAAGCTCAGCTCGTTTATTCTTAAAAACAATTCCCCATAAGAGTTAAACCAGAAATCACAACTTTTGGCTCAGTATTGTTCTGACATGTTTTCTTTGAACAATAGGTGTATGTAGGGGTGAGGGAAAATTCTTGCCCAACTAAAGATTTTATCTTATCTTCTTAGCCATGGAAGAACATTAAAGTCAGGTCCTCCAGGTTGAATGTAGCATGGAATGCTCTCTGCACTGGTGAACAAGAGCAAAGTCACTCAGCAGGTACTGATATAGTTCATGGTAGATGGTATTTATTATAGAATTGCATAATTGAGTAAAATCACGCATTCTGATTGGTTAACGAAGAGAGGTATTCAGTGTGGAATTGCGAGTTGAAAACGAGGCTAAGGGATTTTTTTCGCATCTACGTAACAACTATCGTCAAATTGAAACACAACAACTGCAAAAAAGGTTTTCTACAATGTCATTTTAAAATGTTTTCAAAATCATTGTCACCTTTTGTATATCCTTTCTTAACATACTGAAATGTCGCCTGGTCCTCCACCTACTGTTCCAACCTAAACTGTATTTACGTTTTGCAAAAGCGTCTAGTGCGGCTCATAACAAAAGCCCACTATCTAGCAAATACCGCCCCTTTGTTTAGCCAGTTTTTAGTAAACACAGTACAAAAACAAGGAAACATAATGCAAAAATAAGGAAATAAAGTGCGAATTTCTCAGACAATGAAAACCTGTGATTGGCTAATAAATAATCAGTGTTCTCCAGAAGTGCGGGCAACTGGCAGTTTCACTGGGAACTCTTTTCCAAAGTGCTAGCTACTCTTATGAGTCAAAACATAAAAAAAACTGTCTGTAACTTTTATCTTCAATTTTTCGTAAGTTCCATTTTTTTTTCGCTGAAGGATAAAACGGCACCAAAACAAATCGTGTTAATTCATTTCTTAGAATACTAGAACATGCAATTTCATCGGAAAAATAACAAACAAACAAAAAGCCACAAGAGCTTGTTTGAAAGTTTATCGAAAAACACATGAAAATACATGGAACTAAAGTGCCTTGAACAGCTACAAAAGAAGACAGGTGTTGTTTATTCATGGTTGTGAAGCCACTCGCTGAGGCACTTGCCGATAGATAGCTGCGGCTTGTTTATCCGACATGAAGAATATAAATCACAAGCAACTAGAATACACGCTATGCAGCCATTCACTACAGCAATCGAGGCGTCAGTAAAGCTTCTTTTCTTGTTCAGCAAAACCAGCTTGTGGCTTCAAACAACGTCATAACAAGCGACCAAGGTAATAGTTTTTCTCTGTTGTTCTTACTTTTGTAACTGCTCCAAAAATCCAAATTCACAGTAATTTTGATGGCTGTTAAGAATTATTTTTCTTCACGTTTTTTTAGCTGTCCCGCTGTGTAAAATCCTAGAATCTCGATGAGTTTTTAAAAGTGTTCATCTTTACAATGTTTTGATTTTTCATTCATCCAGTCCAGGCGAGTCGGTTCATGCGTTGACACTTCTGATAGACATGTGACATGTGAATAGCGAAACTCCCTTGTCTTTTCTGGTTTGTTCTAACAAGATTCAAAGGGATTTTGTGGGCGTTTTAAATAAAATAATTATTCCACTTGCGCTTGTTGGATGAGATGATTATTGCCAACTCAGCGCTATGCGTCTCGTTGGCTATTTTCCATCTCATATCCAACGTGCCCTCGTGGAATAATTGTTAATTATAAAATAACTAAGATAGTACGTGCATTCTGATTGGTTAAAAACCAATAGTTTATTGTGCCGGTAAAATCATAGAATACTGAAACATACTTTAAAGTTATTTTATAAAAGTAAAAGACCACATTTTCTAAAGGTTTGCTGGTGTGATAACCCACTTGGGATGTTGGGAGAAGACTGGAAAAGCTTGTAAACCACCAGCTTAACTTCTCAGATCTCTGGGTCTCATGCCCCCAAACCCCCCCTTAGATACGGTACTCTCGCTTTACCAGCACTTGGTATCAGGCACCAGTTACTTTACATTGGGAGCTGGCTACTTTAAAACTTCTGGAGAACACTGAACAATAGAAATATATAAGAACCAATGAGCCTCAGGTGTCACAATCTGCTTGCTTATCTTCTTAGCCATGGAAGAACATGAAAGTCAGGTCCTCCAGGTTGAATGTAGCAGAAAATGCTCTCTGCTTGGTGAACAAGAGCAAAGTCAATCAGCAGGTACTGATATAGTTCATGGTAGATGGTATTTATTATAAAACTTAATAATATACATGAAAAAATTTCTTGAATGAGATTGGCTTAGAGCAGTGCAGTTTTTAGTAAACACAGTAAAAAAAAACAAGGAAACATAATGCAAAAATAAGGAAATAAAGTGCAAATTTCTCAGAGAATGAAAACCTGTGAACAATCAGTGTTCTCCAGAAGCGCAGGCGACTGGTGGTTTCGCTGGCTACTCTTATGACTCAAAACAGTAAAAAAAACTGTCTGTACCTTTTATCTTGAATTTTTCAGAAGGTCCTGAAAGAAACAAAAACAATAGCTTGTCGTACAAAAAGCTCTTTGGTGTATGACAATTTGCCTTTTGCTAATGGTATTATCTATATATTTACTGAATGATTTTTGATGAGACATTGCCAGATAATATTTTTTAATTATAAAATAACTAAGATAGTACATGCATTCTGATTGGTTAAAAAGCAATAGTTTATTGTGCTGGTAATCTCATAGTAAACTGAAACATGCTTTAAAGTTATTTTATAAAAGTAAAAGACCACATTTTCTATGGATTTACCAGCATGATAACTCACTTGGTTCTTGGGAGAACTCTGGAAAAGCTTGTAAATAACGAGCAAAACTTCTCAGATCTCTGGGCTTAATGCCCCCAAACCCCTCCCTTAGATACAGTACTCTCGCTTTATCAGTGCTTGGTGTCAGGCACCAGTTTCTTTGCTTTGGGAGCTGGGTACTCTAAAACTTCTGGATAACACTGAACAATAGAAATATATAAGAACCAATCAGCCTCAGGTGTCACAATCTGCTTGCCCAACTTATTAAGATTATATCTTATCTTCTTATATTAGCCATAGACGAACATGAAAGTGAAGTCCTCCAACTTGAATGTAGCATGGAAAGCTCTTTGCCAGGTGAACAAGAGCAAAGTCATTCAGCAGGTACTGATATACCGGTAGTTGTTTATGGTAGATGGTATTTTATTATGAAAGTTAATAATATACATGAAAAAATTTCTCTGTGAATTTGATTGGCATAGAGCAGTGTACATTTTAGTAAACACAATGCAAAAACAAGGAAACATAATGCAAAAAGAAAGAAATATAATGCAAATTTATCAGAGAATGAAAAACTGTGATTGGGCCAATAAACAATAGAAATTTATCAGAACTAATTAAGTGCCACAATTTGCTGGTGGGAAGCATGTATACTTTTAAAACTTCCCCCTTTTTGGTGTAATTAATTATGCTCTGTTGTCTTACCTAAGTAATCTTTCCTTTTTCTTGTAACACTTTTTTTCTCAATATTTTATTTTATGAATTTACCTGATTATTTTTATTTATTTATTCATTGTGGGTTGTTTTTTTTTTCATTTTTGTAACCAAGATTTTGAAATTAATAAAGGTGTGGGTGGGCGTGTGTGTGTATCAAATAAGAATGTTAAAACTTTCATATATATATTTTTTACATGGACTCAAAAGAGCAGCTATATATAATGAGTGATTTTGTTACCTCTGCATTCTATCTATGTTCCTGACACATAAAAATCGCCAAAGACATAAAATAATTCATGGGTATATCGATCTGAACGTGTGTATTTGTAGAAATATCCCGTACGTGTAATTTCTGTGGCAGTTATGGTTGTTGTTTAGTGATGCATATTTGTTTTAGCCTTTGTTGACTTCTGCTTTAAAATAGAAGAACTATATTTTAATTTCAGTATACTATAATACAGAGTTTTGGAGTGTGTCTTCAGATTAACTGTCTGTGGCTGGTACATAAAGGCCCAAACATTTGCCATTTTGGACTCATTTTTTTTAACAGGGACTCATTGGTTCTGGACTGGGACTCATGATTTCTCACAAGCTGAGTCCCAGAATTCATCACATTTATTTGTAACAAAAACACTGTATAATTCATTGATTAGACCTTTTGTCATGTAATTCAAGTGTTGTTGTTGTGGTAAACATGACAAGTCATCATGTCTGTACTTAATTCTCCATGACTGGATTGTAGGATTTTTGTTCTGTTTGTATTTGATCTTGCATTATTATTATGGGAAAACTTACCTTAGGGTTGCATTACTTTGACTAGGACAAAGTTAAAATACATTGAATTCTCATAGAGATAATTATTTTTTGGATTATAATAATGAGTTCATTGGTTGGGTCACTCCCATTATATTTGATGACTGGTTTATGAAATATCAGCACTTAGAAAATGATTGTCAAGGTTGTTGTATTATCCGAAGTTTCAAAAGTAGAAATATTGTGTATTTTCTATTTGAAATCAGGTTTTGAGAACACTTCCACAGATACAGCTTTATAATAGTAATTCTTGTACAGTTATACAAGCATGCAGTACTAGGGTGCGAAGAAAAGGAGGTCAGTTTTGTGCTTGTCCTTCGGGAAGGCTGTAGCTTGCATCCATCAGCTTGCATCATTATCCATCAGGCAAGATAAAAAATAGAATCCACTAGCCCCATAGCTTATATGAATTGTGTAGTTGGTTAATACAAATAATTCATTTACTAGGAGAAGAGTTGGAACAACACACTCCTGCAGTAGAAAATGGCCCAATTGAGGGAGCAAGCAATGTGCAGGAAACACAGCAACCTCTTCCAGAAGTAAATAATAGTAGCCACTTAGAAGATGACCGCCTAATTGCTAGAGCAAGGGCAGTTGGTGTGGACTATGAGTTTCCAAAGCCTGGTGAAGTGGAAACGGAGGATGACAGAAGAAAAGATTTTATTTACTTGAATCAAGTCCATTCCTTTTTCTCTCCAACAACAATGATATATTAAGAAACATTGTTATTATAGCTGGAAATTTCTTTCCAACCATGTGCACACTCATTGGTTATTGCAATGTCACCTGACATCTAACAATGAAACTTTTTGGTGCCAATATTCTCTAAGCAGGCAACATCGCAAAAATCATTCACATCAAAGGGTAACAGTGCACAATTACCCGTGAATGACCAACAAATGACCTTCCAGGGAGGTTTAATGAATTTCCATGCAGCTATAAATTTTTTAAAATATTAACATCACAAATCACTTAAAGACTTGGCCCATGGGAAACAGTTAATTTTGTTTTCCAAGAATCTAAATATTTTCCAACACCATTCTCATTAGTTACTTCGAGGTCACATGACATCTAACTGTTTCCCACCACAATCTCTGAGGAATTGCCAGGCTAATTGACCAGCTGCGGTGGAAATTGGAGAATGACTATATGAATGGTTAGGTACGTTAGGTACAGTGCCAAAGTTGCATTGATAACTGTGGTGATCTTCCCTGAATTTATTTCTTCATTCTGCATTGCCAGTATATGAAATTAATGTATTTATTATACCATATATAACTTTGTTGTGTGAATTCACCTGGGATAAGTTAATCTTTTCTTGTGCTGTTTTAAAGTTATAGAGTTTTAGTTTTAGTTTCAACTTTTAAGACCTTTTTCTTTCCTGCTCTTTAAACCTTATCTAACTACGTGTTACTTTTTTCGTAGTTTTCTTTGACTCCTCTTCTTCCTTTGTCGGGAGTGGGTTGCGGCTACACGTAGGCTAGATTACATCCCGATACCGACTGGGGGGTATCAGTATTTGCAACGAGGTTATATCGTATTGTGTACCAGTGCGAATAAAACGATGTTCATCATCATCATTATTATCGTTATTATTATTGTAATGAAATCGGGAGCTCCGCTTTTAGGCTTGGCTAAATCTATATATTATCCTTTTTTTATCAGATTTCTGTTGGCCGCAAGGGTAGGAAAAATATATATCAGAGCTGGATTTTTGAATAACGTTACAACCAAAATAGAGAAGTCAACATAAAAACTAAGAGTGCAGTCATTGGCCTTTTTCCTTCTCATCCTTTCTTTCTCCTCGCTCTTTCTATTTTTCCTTTTCTTGATTTTTTCTAGGAGGATTTTCGGGCTCGACGTTTGAGGGTCTTTCTTGGCATGAAAATTAGATGACGACATTTTGTTACTAAATCCTGACCTTTGGAAGTTTTCTTTTAAGGTTATATATCTTGCTAAGGCGTACGTTTCATTGACCACTGGATGAATTAATTTAATTCGCTCGTAGTTTTAGGAATGAAATGGCTTGCACAATGCAACCCTTACTTAAATTCAATAATCTAGAAGAGCGCAGCATTAGAGCACTAAATGCTAAGTGTTGAAGTGGGAGGAAAGTTAGGTTATCTCTATTCTCCTTAGTTGCTGGGAGTACACCACTGGTTTCTTTCATATTCTTTGCCAGAAATTTTGTTGCATGGGCTCGCTGGACCAAACCTTGCGGCCAGAATACGAGTGACAGTAATAATGATTGTCATTACGAACAGAAAAACAAGAATTTGCCACAATAGGAAAGTGAATCTACTGTTCAAAAGGTTCTTAACACTATGCTTCTTGGTTTCCGAATTCGTAGCAGCTGGTTAGAGCTTTTGCATATCGAACTGCATCATAACAGTAGACATGGCGCCTAGTAAGAGTAGTGATGAACCACTTAACTCCGCAAGCCACAAAATGCTTCACAGCTCCCTTCAGATGATCATACCTTTTATCCAGTTTTACAAAGACAAAAAAATATATTTTGCCGAACTTTAATCGGTCTAAGGATATTTACGTCATCTGTCGATAACTTCCTTTAGCTACGGATGGCTGCAGATTAAGCAGATACAGTCTAACCTCTCCTTACGGACACCTCTATAATACGGACAGTTCGTTTGGTCCCCGAAAAGCCAAAATTATACATTCCCTATCTCCACAATACGGACACCTCTGTAAAGCGGACACTTGGTTCTGGCTCATTAGTGTCCGTATTAAAGAGGTTTGACTTAAGTGTAAATATAATATAAGTACATTATTTTAGTAAATGTAATATAACTATATTATTTTGAACTTCGAACTTTCATAACATCAGTTTCTAATTATAGTCTCTGATTCTCCATTTTCGTGGTTCTTTAATCAAAGAGCACGATTAGGTTAGTCAGGACTGAATTATTCTAGCATCTCACTCTGTATAAAATTGCAGAATGTTACAATCGATGATAAGGAATCATGAGCGGCCCTCCATAGCATCGCGCGATGTGCCATCCAGGGTATGTTTTCCTTCAGTTTCGCTAGATCTGTCAGAAAACCTCTGCCCGTTGTTGACATGTTTTTAAGAGGGCCTGAATTGGGGGGGTCCACCTGTCGGTTGTCGGTTAAAATTCAGTTACTTTGTCGGTAGTAGGTTAACATTTTCGATATATGTCGGTTGTCGGTAAATCTCAGTTAATAGCGGAGCCTCCGCGCGCGAGCGTGGAGCTTCATACCTAAGAGAAAATGGAAAACTGTCGATGCGAGAAATTTGGTTATGACGTCACGGTACGTCCCTCCGTACGTCCGTGCGTTCTTTCCTGGTAGGGGTAAGTAGAAAAGAATTCATCCCCTCTCCCCTAGAGAGTTTTGTTTCCTATTGTTTCAAACGGCTTTAGAAATGATTCATTGCCCAGAATGCTATCGTCTTTTGCGACATGTACTTACAGTGCCCAGTTTTTTAATGCGCGGCATAATAACTGAATAACGAAGCTTTTGGAAAGCCGACTACTCGTGTAAAAGAATCGTTAGCTGTCAATGAAACGGTTTGAATACCCTTAGAATGATCTGACTGATCTGACTGCGTGCGACGGCTAAACAGTTTCTCTCAATACATAAAAAAGCGTTGTCAAATAGCAAAAGAAATGAGCAGAACACTTCCTTTTGTTTCATCGTTGCGTTTCAGTTTCGTTGAACCGGTCAAAGCAGCTCATATTAAAGACGCGCTCTTTTCTCGATTGGTTTGTGCACTCCATACGTCGGTTTCCATTTGTAAAACGATGGAAGTTAAGTAAATGCAAGAGAGGATAATCATTCTCCCTTGGTATGACATTTCTCTTTGAAATCCTGAGTCGGTTAACATGTAAAAACATTGAGGAAACATTGTATAAGATAATTATTCAAATTTAGATCCGTTTCAAAACATTAATATGCAGGCGGGAGTTTCAAACCAGGTCGAACGTGTCCTCGGGCTTTACGAACGTAAGCGAAGAGGGGTACTTTCAGAAATTGACGAAAAGCCAGAACGTCCACACAACGTAATCAGAGAGTCTTCCTTAATAGTCAGACTAACATATCCATATGCTGACACATGAATAAAGTGACTTGCCGAACAAATATTTAGCCTCAAACGTGACCCCCCATACAAAAAGTGACTAAACTAGCCGATTTCAAAAGTGGAAAAGCCAGAACTTCTACAAGGACTACATAGTGCTTATTCATGTTTTATTTTTCATGTCAAGCACAAAAAATCACCATTTCTCGCGGTTTTAACCTGATGTCTAATTCTTGGCAAAATCCAAGATGGCGGCTAAGATGGCCACCATTGTTGGTGACGTCATAGGCTTCCAGCAGCGCCATCACTCATTAAATATACCTCATCTCGTTAAGAAGATCAAAGGCTTTCCACTGTTTCGAAATACTACAACATACCAAAAACTCTAGGGGAGGGTTCCATCCCCCCCCCCACTTGTACCACTGTCTGAGTGTGAATTTAAGTGTACGTCCGAGGGATAATAACGATTAAGTATAAAGACTGCCATGTTGGTTTTTGCATTTTGCCTTTAAGTCGGCTGAGACATTACTTATCAGTGGATGTCTGCATTCCTTACAATTATTTTTCCTATAACTTAAAAAATGAAATATATTATTTAATAATATCAAAGACTTTTTAAAGTTCCACTGTTTGTACAAGTTAAACTGACATCCGAACAAAATGCGACAAGGTGAGAGTTAAATCAGCTTTTCAGCTAATTGTGTCTTTTGTTGGAATTCAATCTTTAGGCAATCAGTAAAATTAGGAAACAAATTTTCAGAAACTAAACAGGCTCTTGCCGTTTTTTTAGCTACAAAAAGCCGCAGACGCAATTGTGTGTGGTTAATACTGCAAGTACCCTAATACCATCCACATGATGGGTGTTTTCTGTAAGCTATGTGATTTTCGCGCGTAAGTCGCGCGAAAGGCAGACGTTACATCCCGCCTCGTTTCCATGTTGTGCTTTAGGGGAGATATGGGGTTCTAATAAAACCCGTTTTTGGCAACTTCCCCCACAGGGATTTCCAGGGACTTTTGATATGTTGTAGAGAACATCTTGCTGAGTCAAAAAGCGTTAAGAAACCTTCTTTTGCAATTGGCGACAGGTTGACCTATTTGTTTTCGCAAAATGCCTGGACTATTAATTATTAATAGCTGATATGTATTGCACCCAGTTTCAAGACTTTCATTTCATTTCATTTAACTACGTATTGTTTATGCAACATGATCGTTTATTTCACCTTTGTTTGCCAATATAGCACCGATAAAATCACCAAAGCTTTTATTGTAAATGGAAACTCGGTCTCCCTGTTGATTACAGGGCACAATAAAAAGTAACCAAGAGAGGTTAACTTGACAGAGGAAAACGGCCGCTCTAGCCTTTTGGATACATCAATTTTTTTTAGTAAAAAACTGCAAGGGGTGACATGCTATACATCTATACCGGAGTGAAAACGTGTGTTGTAGCAAATAATTGGTCGTTCATTTGACATTTGGCTAAGTAGTGACTGCCTTTGTATGAGATTTCACTTTTTAACTCGTGGGTACGCGCGAACGTAGACACGAGTTATTTGCAAGGACAGGGATATGCAAATGAGTCACTTGCTCACTCTTAGTAGATGGACCTCGTAATTAATCAGGTTCGAACTCGAGAGTGCGAAGATGTATCTTTTCCGAAGAAGTACGCGCTCGCCGAAGTTCGGTGGGATCAAATTAATTCCTCGCGTACATCGTGCGCTGCTCAGAGTTTTCTTTGTGGCAAATTTTCAACAGCACGGATAGAGGTCTCACCAAATTTAAGACACGCAGGAGTCTTTCAGACTAGTACGATGGTTAACTTGGGGATTGGATTCCAAGAGCCTTTGACGATCCGAGGGTCTCTATGGGGTGGTGGCTTTTACGGTTATCGGCTAAAATTTTGGCTCTTTTACGGCTATCGGCTAATTTTTTTCAGTTACGGTTAATAGTCAATTTAAAAATAATCTTTGTGAAAAAGTAAAAGCAGACACGCAAACGCCCAGAGATATGCCGGGGCGCGACATTCATTATAAAAGAAATGGCCGTTTTCACACTAGAGAAGTATTATTCGTGTGAGACGTGTTATCCGTTAGATGATTCGCGTCAGATAGGTAATACGTCCTAATTTGAAAATGGAATAGTTTTAATTTTGAATGAACAATCCGCTTGACTTTTGAAGACGGGATTATCCGTTCCAGATAGCCTGTGTACAGTCGCCCCCTCCCTTCAGAAAAAATCGGAGAAGGGGTGTCTGTGGGGAGGACGCGACTGTACACAGGCTAGTCTCAGATGGATAATCCATTTCTAGCTCTAGTGTGAAAACGGCCAATAACAAAATTCCCGTTTCCTGTGTTTTTAATGATAGCAAAGGAGTGTACGGAAGGACTGTCTGGCGTTGCTTTGTCCGTAGGCAGCATTTTTTCGCGCGGCTAATGCGTTTCTGGTTACGGGGTCCGAGCGAGTTCGCCACCGAAATGCCTTGACCGAGATTGCGTGGCAAGGCGCCGTACAGGGACTAGGCATGGCAATGTCTACCGTAGCGTCAGAGAAAAACAGGAAAATGTTGTTTCTCGACAATGTGTTTTACAAACAGTGACATCTCTGCGTGTTGTTTCACAAGTGTTTCGAGTGCACGACCTCCTGAAAATTGCAAATATTAATCCCCAGCAAGAAGCAACACTTTCGCTATGGAAAAAATTAGTTCCCCGAGAGAGCTCCGGAAATGGAGCCAAGGTCTTGGTTAACACCTGAAAGGCGCTTCGCCTAACGTGCGTACGGAGTACAGCTAGTCACACTAGCCGGGAAATAAAAAACGCAACCATAAGTGAGCTTTGTACCTTCCTTAAAAGTAGCAAATCTAGGGAACACTTTCTTTTACGGTTAACTCTTTTTTACCCTATTTACGGCTAACGGTTAAAATGTTTCAATTTTTACGGCTATCGACGAAATTTTTGGCCGTTTTACGCCTATCAGTTAACCCCATTGAGACCCTCTTTGACTCGTCCAGGCTTTAAATTTGACGAGAAGGTGAGCATCTGCTCTTCGACTCCCCCAAGATCACAGGGTATATACAAATTCCAATCAAAGTTCGATTGGGTTCGATTACGTCTTTTCTTTTTGGTGGGGAGCAGTCGATTGTGGTCGATTACCGAACTTAATCGAACCGTATCGTTCCATTAAGTTCGATTTGATTTAGTTCGATTAATAAAATGTTCGATTTGGTTCGAGTAGCTAGTCGGGAGTAATTATCAACAAGTGTGAAGGCTTTTCTCGCTATAATGATGGCTCGAGATCTTGAGCTATTAATTTTTCCTTTCTTCCTTCCTTTCTTATCATCCACCCTCAAGCACCCTCCTCGCGTTGATCGGCTCTAGCGCTTTTGCTTTTAATAAATACCCCCATAAAAAGTACATTTTCTGAAAGCTTAATAGTTCCAGATTATTGCTTATTCCTTTTAAAAAATCAAAATATTAACGCGATTTAGAAATGAGAAGCTTTTTTTAAAAGAGGGTGTCACTGTAAATTTAAGTCCAGGCCAGCCAAAAATAAACGGAAGAAGCCAATTAAGATTGCATTCGCTTCTTAACACGTTTGACTAAAAAACCGTGTCTCAGATTTTTGTCAAGTGCGTTTGTTCTTTTGTTATAAGCAGTTGAAGTTACGGATAGCAAATCATTAGCACTACCTGTGAAAAAACTACTCTAACTCAAAAACGAAAAAAGAAATCAAAATTCGCAGTCAAGGCTTTTTAGAAAAACTATCCGACAGTAAGTTGGCCAAATTTCAGCCAAATTGGTTAACGGGTTGCCGACTTGGAGTTTAAAACGTACCCTCAACTTACCGTGATTTTCATTTCGAGAAAACAGTGGAAAAAGAGTTTTGGCGGCGTATTACCCTTGAAGAGATTATAACAGATTATAACACCAAAGCTGTCAATTTTGATACATACCAGAGAAGGGACAACAATAGTGACACAGCAGGAAAAGGTTAAAAAGGAAACCCGGCAACAGATGAACAATTTATTTCAAAGGCTCTGCTCTGTTCGATCCTTTCTGTTGTCTAGAAAGAATCATTACTTATTTGCGACGGGCAGTTTTCATTTTCGCACCGGACAAGCCAAGTTGAGCCAAGCCAACTTTTACTCGATACATTTTCTAAAAGTTCGACACTTCCCTGGAAAAACTAACAACAAACCGCTTCCTGGAGTTTTTCTTGAAGCTTCTCTCCCGCTACAATAGACTTTCAATACAGTCCTTTGTCCGATTTTTATATGGCGCGGGACCTCTCGCTACTTTGTCGCTCGCCTGACCGCTTCGAGGCCAAAAAAGCTTGTCCCGCTCGCTAAGAAACCCGTTAAACTCGATTCCGCAGTGGTTTCAATGGTTTTTCAGGAGCTTTGTCATCTTTTAGCCATTTTTCTTGATTGTAGTAGTAGCCCTTGTCGCTCTCTGCTAATTTCGAAGCCCACTCTTTGCAAAACGATTTTGTCGTCTTCTTTCGGCTTGGAGTGGTGTACGAAAACGGACCAGCTTTTTTTTCTTCTTTGGAGGCATTCACTTCTCGCCCCATGTAAGGTAATCCAAGAGAGTCTTGGATTCCGGATTCCACGCTGTGGATTCCGGATTCCATGCCTGTGGATTCCGGATTCCACATCCGTGGATTCCGGATTCCATAAGTGGCTGGATTCCAGATTTCAAAATTCTATTTTCTGGTTTTCAACGTTTCCTTGGTACTTTGTTTTCACCAAAAAAGCTTGTTCTTTTTTTACCCGAAGTGTACATTGTCTTATATAAAATATAAGTATACAATATAATTCTTGGCCTTACCCGAGAGGATTATTAATATAGGAGCGGTTTCTGAAGTCCACTGAGTCCACATCGTTGAAGAAATACTAACGAGGAAGGGCTATTCTTATTTTAATAATAACAACGGCGTCAACAGTGACAAAAGAGGTACACATTGCCAAAATCAGTGCTTTTCAGGTTCAAACATAATTCGTCTCCGAATTGTTTAATTGCCACACAGAAATGTAAAACTTCAGTTACAGCTTACCAACAAATAGCGTGAAGATAGTCCAGTTACTATACTACAAGCTACGCAGGCAACGGAAACGTTTATCTTAGAATAAACCGTGTCGTTCTAATTCTCCGTCCTGATAAACTAACTCCCGGCAGTCTTATCGGGAGGGATACTTCTCCCTCATCCTCTGCAGTTGGTGGTGCAGTTTCATTCTCATTGTCATCATCGTTACCGTAGTCCCCATTAGCAATTCGACAGAGCCTGTTATCCTCCTCTGTTGTTAAAATGATGTCTGATCCATCGGAAGAAAAGTCGAGTACTCGGGTTAGAATGCACTTGGGGGAATTCCCATTACAGACATCACCGGAGAACTTAATAACAGTGTAACATAGCTATTTATCTATTTAGTTCTCGTACCATAGCTAAATGAGTATTTACCACTTACTTAATGCTATGCATTCTTATTAAAAAATAACTAACGTATTTGTGGCTATTCTTCCCGCAGCTGCATGTAGTTTACGCTCAATGAACTGATGTGTAGTCATTGAACTACTGGTGTGGTTATTGATCTGTTTTGTACTTATTGAACTGCTGTGTCGTTATTGAACTAACAAAAAAGAAAATTGATGGATGTTTTATGAAAACATGAAAGGCCCCTAAGAACACTCGACTGCCTAAAAAGTGAGATGTGGAGAGGTTTTGGCCACGAAATCTTGGTTCGTGTAGAAAAACACGTTTTTGCGGAGCCGGGAACGATGTGAAGATGTCTGCAATGGAAATTCAGTTGACAAGTTCCTCAGACCTTTTCAAGCAATTTCCGGAGCCCTACGGTGAAGTAAATTCGATAATTTACTTTGGATTCACTTTGGTATGTTCGTTTCATTGATCAAATGCTCTATTTAATTAGCATGTCTGTAAATGGTATGGAAACGCTGTCACCTTCGAATATAATTTTGATCAAAGAAACGCTTCAGTAAGTGTTCGCACAACCACCGCTTTTTGAGCAGAAAACACGAATAGAACAAACAACGACAACTCCACAGACCTTGAACTTTTCTTTTCGTTCTCCGCTTTTCTCTCTTTCTTTCTTGGACTCCTGTACATAAATTTGCAAGATAGTTAGCTCATAATTCTGAACATGATAGAAACAGACAGATATAGCCGCTCGAAGTTTTAGATTACTGTTTCACACATTCTGATCTATTCAAAACCACGCCGCCAAAACATTTCCATCACAAAGTCACAAACACCGAATTTATAGACGTACGTACCTTTCCGACTCATGCTTTTTCTTGTGCTTCCCCATGCTGACAAACATTGATAACGATCGATTGAGAAAAAAATTCAAAGTGATCTCTCGAGATGTCTGATTTCGACTGATTGAATCTGGACTGAATGAAAGACACCACGTCGACACCACGTGCAGCATGTCATTCTTTGAGTGACACTGATGACATGTGCCTGAAAGAAGCCAGTAACTGCAACCACCCCGACTACTGATACTACGGCCAAGAAAAAGGCCAAGAAAATCCAAAAATTAGTTCCAATTGCGCCCAAACAGGAAAAGAATCTAAACCTCCGATTCCAAAAGCGCAACGGGGAAAAAGGTCGAAAGGGTGTCTTATAAAGAGCTCGAAAGAGCGATAATATACAGTAATATGAATCACTCCCTGGGATTCTGTCACGTCATTATAATGTGACCATTGTTTCAAATTGATACCCGATATGTCACAATGACAAGGGATGTTCCTGCGAGTGAAACACGCGTGAACATGCCTGTTGCGCGTCCTTGCGACATGAGATTTTCACGCAACAGTCGCTAAAGGAAAAGAAGAGGCCCTGGAACCATCACAACAGAGTGGATTCCAGCAACCTGGATTCTGGATTACAATGCTTGGATTCCGGATTCCATTAGCTGGATTCCGGATTCCAAAGCCGTGGATTCCGGATTCCACAGACCAAAATTACCTGGATTCCGGATTCCGGATTACCTTACATGGGGCGACACTTCCAAAATCCAAGGAAAAACAGTGAGTACATACTTGTATACCACGATTTCTGTCAAATTGCGTGATTAGCTTGGTCCAAAAGCGACATGCGTATCAAGTATGACAGGACTTGTGAACGATCAATTTAAAGTAATTAGCATAGAAAAAACTTTTGCGCGTCTGCACAGAAAAAACATCTTTTCCTGGGATTTTTTTTAAAAGAAAGCTCTTGATTAGCTCTATTTAATCATTTTTATGATTTTTTACCCTGGATGATACCTTAATTCCCAGAAGTCTCTTCACTTTACATAGCTGCGACGCCCGCCACGAATTTGACGAGTTTTCAGTTTAATATTTCTCCGGTCATTATTGTCAAAAAAGACCTTGCACAGAAATTTTTTTTGCCAAGATGAAGTTCTGACGAGCGAATTCTGGCCTATAAATACCTAACATAATAACTGACTAACATAACAACTTATACTGTTCACGACACGAGAAAGGATACTCAACTGGTCAAAAATAGTAATTAAAAAATAAAAAATAGCAAGCACGCAGCGGAAGATGGGATGAGGAAATGCGTTCCCCCACCCCCCCTCCCCCGCACTTCATTTTTCCTTCTCCCCAGCCTCGACCTACGACACAAAGAGGCCTCTGTGGAAAGGGAGAGAGTATTCCGTACAACGCGTATAGCCGTCGCATCTACTCGTTCAATTATTTTCTTTTAGTTGGTTTTGAGCTTAAGATCAACGAAAAATTGCAAAGGGAGAATGCTACGGCTATACGCGCATATTACAAATAAATCCACCCTTTATGTGTCATCCGACGATATACTTTTGTCACTTCTTTTTAAGAAAACCGTAAATAGTTTCAATGCGAGTATAAAATACTTCGAAACAAAAACATATTTTTGTCCATTGTTGTAAAGAAATATTTTTTTCTTCTGAAAATACGTGAAAGTACACCCTTTGATCGAAGTACTTACCATCAAAAGGACAAGCCCCCCCTGTGAAGAAGAAGTCATCAATTGCTATGGCACCAGTGATACTGCTTCCTACTACGCCTTCAAATGTTACCTGTCAAAAACATGGTATTACAGTGTAATCAGTCTGGAAGGGTCGCTTTAATGGTGGACTTTAAAGACATATTAATATTGCAGAAATGAAAAATTAACTGGAATGTTTAAAGAACTAAATAATTGAAACAAACAGCAAGCACATCCTCTTTGAAACGCTAAGTGATATTTTTCTTTGCATTTACGAACTTTAAAGTGATATACCGTAAAATTCCGAAAATAAGCCCCGGGGCTTATATTTTTCAAAGGCCCTTTTTGAGGGACTTATTTTTGGAGGGGCTTATATTCGGAGGGGCGTATCTACGGAGGGAAATTTGCGTTTCAAATCGATTGGGCTAGCCTTATAGTTGGAAGGAAATTTACCGTTTTGCTTTGTTTTACTTTCTATTTGAGGGCAATTTCCAAGTACAAGCCCCCCGGGGGGCTTATATTTGGAGGGGCAATTTAACGGAGGGTTTTTTGCGTTACGAGTTTGGGGGGGCTTATATTTGGAGGGGCTTATACATGGAGGGGCTTATTTTCGGAATTTTACGGTATAACTTACCTTTTGTCTGCGTTTAATTTATAGTTAATGATAAGATGAAGTATTATAGTTTTACTTGTTTTGCTGATAAATACAGAAAGTCCGTCTAAAGTAAGATTTGTGGAATTTAGACTCTCGAAAATTCCTAAAAATTTGTCAAAGATTCCTGCCTTATGCCGCTTAAAAGCATTGGCTTCCTACTGCGTTTAGAGAAAACCGTTTTCAGACGGTTTTGATATCGACGTGGTCTCATTATAAATGCTTACCCAATGCAATCCCACAATAGATGATATATTTATACTAGCTTTATGCCATATGTCTTCTTTATCACCACTCGCAGAGAACACTACTGTTTCATTTATGGTGACGTTCAGGCTGCCATTAGCTACACCAAACATACAGTAATAGAATTCAAGGCACATAATCCCAAAGAACTTCAGTGGAGGACTGTACAATTTTGCATCATCACCTGGTTGATGTAGACTGGATGCTTCTATGTACATGTAATAACCTTTACAGAGATAAAGATAAATAGAGGGTAGCAACTTATAACTAAACCGTAGTTTTAAGTTGAGGACCGACTGTCCAATTTTGTAAGTTCTTGTTGACTAGATAACTGTAAAAAATGAATGTGTAACAACTTACAAAGAGATACGGATACAGGAAAGAAAAATAACCAGTGCTTACTAAAAAACGTTTTTCAGTAGACCTAGAATAAGATTTTTCATAGTCTGTGCGCAAATGCTAAAATAGTTCTCTGACCTCGTAAGTGCAACGTAAGTGAGGTAAAATGAATAAAAACTTAAGTGTTAAGGCTCCTTTCTGGAGTTGAGGGCCACGGGAAGTGCTACATGCAACTGGATATTGTATAGCAGGAGCAAATAGGGTTACTATATATTACCGGATTCAGATCATCAAATAAGTGGGGGGGGGGGGGGTCTGTTTGGCTCAACCTGACCCTAAGAATAAGGGTAGTCTCAAGGATAATTTTTCTAGGCCCAACGGGCCGAAGGCTGGGTGGAGATAACCCAGGATAGTGCAAAACTTGGATTTAGATATGAAAACTAAAAAAAAAAAGTTTTGGTTTAATTCTTATTGTCTACAATTTGATGACTGGATGCTCTAACTACCGTAACTGTCTCTGCTAATAGTAAGTCTGGCTAGTTAAAATTTAATTAGTTTAGAGTTCACCTGTCATGTTTCTAGTGGTGTGATCATAGGAAGGTCCTTTACTGGAAGATCTGCTGCTCCTGTGCCGAGTCCAGTAAAGCGTCCCATCTTTGCCCGGCTGGAAACCGCACATTGATACATCAAAGTTGCATGTTATTTCTAAGTTGAGAAGAAGAAATGAATCTTAACCCTCGGACGAACAAGCAAATTCATACCCCCACCGTGGTAGAAGGGGGGAAGGGGTTGATGGAACCCCTCCCCGGAGTTTTTAATATGTTGCAGCATATTGAAACGATTTTACTTTTAGTGGAAAGTCTTTGTCATGATCTTCTTAACAAGATGAAGTATATTTTATGGGTGGTGGAACTGCTGGAGGCCTGTGACGTCACCAACAATGGTCGCCATCTCGGATTTTACCAAGAATTGGAAATCAGGTTAAAACCGCGAGAAATGGTAATTCTTTGTGCTTTACATGAAAAATAACACATAAATAAACACTTTGCATGATTTTAGCCACAAAACTTACTTTTATTGTTGAAAGAAGTTGAAAAAACATGTATTTTCACCCAAAATTGGCTTGACCACCTGCTACTTATGACGTCATATCTCGTAATCATAGCAACTGACGATCACTAAACTTGTCCCAAAATCTGCGCGAGGAATAAACGAACAGCTACTAAAAACGTCAGGTGCTGATGTTTTATCCTCTAGGAAAAAAACTGAGAAAAACCTTATGGGGCGGTGGCATTCACCCCCCGCCCCCTTATACGTCGGAGGATTAATGTTATAAATTGGCCGTTTTATGCTTAATCCATTCAAAGTACTCCTTACGATCCTAAGGACCTGTTTATTCCGAAAAAAAGCTTGTCCCGGGTAGAAGGGTCGCTTGTCTACCCGAGCTAACAACTTTTCCTACATTAATGCTTACCCAATGCAATCCCACAATAGATGATATATTTATACTAGCTTTATGCCGTATGTCTCCTTTATCACCACTCGCAGAGAACACTACTGTTTCATTTATGCTGACGTGCAGGCTTCCATTAACTGCACCAGACATATAGTAGTAGATATCAAGGCACATAATCCCAAAGAACTTCAAGAACCTCATAAATCTTGGCAAACCGTACCATGACAAACAAAAGTTGGCTCGGCTAGAAGGGTCTAGTCTCGCCGCACTAGTACAGTTGGGTCACCTTTCTTCGATGATGGGGTCATCCTCCTAGCGGGGCCAACTTTTCTCCATAAAAACTCTTTGTCTCACCCAGCCGGGTCAACTTGGTCAAGGCGAGACAATCAGAGCATGCGCTAGCGCCGTTTTGGACAATAAGAGCATGCGCGCGAGCATTGTTGGCTCGTAAAAAGGGGTCACCTTTTTTCCTCATGTAGGGGTTCGTTAAAGTTGACTCGGTTGGGAGGGTGACCCACATCTCCGGGACAACATTTTTCCTTAAGGAACAGCGGAGCAGGGTTTAAACAGGGGATGCATGAGTCGAAGCTTAAACATGCAAAACGGAATTTAGTTTTTCAAAACTGGCTAGAGATGGGCTCATTGTCATTGTGAGAACTTGTAATACTCACGAGCGATGTAAAACGAAGAAAGCATCGGATTTAACACTTAAAGAGTTAAAAAAATAAGTAATGATAACTCTGAAGCAAAGAAAAACTTTGAGTTCTTACATCGAGATGAAAAGCTAAGATTATTATCTTCTTACTATAAAAGTTTTCAATCATAATTTCAACAATTAAGGGATTGTGAAAATCGTAAATTAATTTTGATCTTCTTTGATTGGATCGTAGTAAAGCTTTTTCCACTTCGAAAATCCTTAATGCAGTGTGGAAATTCGCACCAATATGTACTGTGAATCAACTCTTTGAAACATTTACGGCTCAGATGATGATAGCGTTTTTTGCCTTCTACACCGGGACATGCGCGATTGGCCCCTAATTTCACTGCATTGTTTGAGAAGGAACCTATGCCTCTTGCTCCTTCCGTAAGATAAACATCTGCATGTACTAAGACATAATTTTAAATTCGCAATTTAGCATTTTTTATGGTTCATAAGTCGATAAGATAAGCAAAAATATTAAAGGTGCCCAAACGTTAAAAATGCGCTCTTTCAAAGTGTCAATTTACTAAGGCAGTTCCCGTCGATTGGTAGTTATGATTAAATTAACTAGAAATAAAATACGCGTCTTGCAAACCCTCCTCTTGACTTATCCTCTCATTTACGAAGACCGAGTAGCAGCGAATGTTCCCAACAAGTGAGTAGCTATCCTTGTTCTCCGAGGATGTTCCTCTCCCTACCTTGTTGACAACTGACGTCAATCCCCCTGACAAATTCATCCAATAATTTCCTGGCTCTTTGCTGCTTCTTATTTATCTCGTTCTTTTTTTGGTTCATGTCATTGGAGTACTCTGCAAAATGAAGTAACAAATTAGAAGATGAAATAATACTCTCCCCATTTTAATGATAATGAGCAACGGAATTCTATTCGAGACAAAATCTCTTTACAACTGGCTAATACTTCAACACAACAACCACCGACGAAGTCAAATTATCATTCCTTAAAGGCATGCTTGCGCTTTACAATTAAAGTTTTTTTGAGAAATTAACAATAATATGTAGAGTGATTCCGTTGTTGAACCACTTTTCTGTTTACCAGTGTTTTGCAAGACCAATATAATCTCAACAGACACGAACAGTAAACGCAACTCAACGCCATTATGAAAGGTTCATCTCCACGGACATCCCATGATGCATCGCAATTATGATGCACCTTCTAACACCGTTCTCCAGCAAATTTGCAATTTTACGTTCTGCTAGAGTATCTTTGCGGTATTTTCGGTAAGCTCCCCGAACGTGTTCGTTTAACAGTATTTAGTTCCATCTTAGCGCATTTAAGAGGTTCTGTATATAGCCTTTGTGGTCTCTACACGGTTTCTTGTAAGTAGTTTACCATCCACGTTAACATCGTATAAACGGTATCCGCAATTCTGTAAGACAGTTTCTTTCTTCTACCCTTGTGCTTTCAGTAGACCTTTAGGCTTGACTACAACGGCATTTCCAGGCATTACCTCATTTAAATCTTTGGCAGTCTGGTCATAATAACCTTGAGGTTTCTGGTTTCTTTTAGTTTTCTCTGCTAGCACTTTTTCCGCAATCTCCCCTGTCAGCAGCGTTGCTTTCATAGGTTTTTCAATTCTTGTTCGACCGTTTAACAATGTATGTGCGGTAGATGTTGTCATGCCAGCCGTAGGTGTGATGTGCTGGTCAAGTTATGCTTCATACGGACTCAGTGTTTCTTTCTCAGATTTTCCTCAGCAGTCTAAACAATCTTCACAGCGGATTCAGCTTTTCCATTACTTTCGTTTGGTGGTAATCACTGAAAGTGATGGTTTTAAATGTTTAACCTTCTTTCATTGGCGCGCAAAATTGTGGGAATTCAACTAAGTCGGAAATTATGTAGACTGCATGTGATGACACATCAGGAATTCCAAGAAAGGATAAAGCTCAGAGAACGAATCCCCCATATAGGTCCTATACCCATCGTAATCCCTCTAAAGATATTTTTAGATCTTCTCCTAGATCCGTTGTCCCCAAGAGGGTTGAGTGATAGCCAATCATATGTCCTTAATTTTACCAATGTTGACAGCTGGGCGAAGTCCCACGCAATGCTTCGCGACGTTCGTGAATCAAATTGTAAACTGCAGCCGTAGGGAAACGACGCGTGTCACCTGGCGTGTAAACGTTTTGTGGACGAATGTGATTTCAAGGAAGTGAGTTAAGTAAGTGCTTTAAAAGGAGGAAGTACGGTCGCATAGACTGTAAAGCCAACTATGGTAAAGCAATTCAAATTCAATTCAAAACGAAGAAACTATAAGACATCGCGCTCCAGTCTAAAGACTCACTTATAACAAGAAAACAAAATGAATTGTATCAGCGCCTGAAGAATGTTCTTGGTGTGGCTTCGGTATAAGCAGCAATTGGGATCTCAAGATAGTTTACCGTGAGAATTCAACATCCTGCAAACACTACATTAAAGAGCGTCTAGCGTCAGAACCTAGCAGGAAATCATCATCACCTTCACGGACCAAATGCTACACGCAGGTAGCCATTCAGAAGCATGCACGTTGGAGAAAACCAAAGAAACTAAAATATTTCCTAAAAGGTTATTTAGCTGCAGTAAAAAGCTTGAGACTTGAGATTAAAGAAAATCTATAGTGCTTCACGGCCAGGTGGAAAACCAGGACTGGACTCTGGACTGAACTGGACTGGACTTTTTTTAGGGCGGTAGTTTGTTTGTTTGTTTTTTTTTTTGGGGGGGGGGGGGTTGTATCATTTTTTTTCTAGTCCGTAAAAAAATCGCGTTTTCAACCTTTCGCCAACAGGCTATATTTTTTTCATTTGGGGTAGGGGGAGGGAAGGACTTTACTTTTCTTTTAGTCTGTGTTTTAGTCTTACATTGGTCGCTCTGTTTGACTCACGGCCGTCACGTTTCACTTGAAAGTTGAAGAAAATAGCAGGAGTGGATGTTACGGCTGTTGAAATACCCTAAAAATTATCTCGATATTTTTTGGGGTGCGTTAGGTATTAACAAAAACATGACCTGACCTGACCGCGGAGAACATTTTTGCTACAGGCCCCTATATGAAGCACTGGACATTCAAAAGAAAGTTCTGTGACACGGTTTTCACTCCAGAGAAGGGAGCAAAGGTCGGAAATGTTAAAAGATCAGCCCAGCTAGTGCCTTTTTTTTTCCTTATGGCCGACCCCCAACAACCCCCCTCCCTTCCTCGTTGGTGTGGTTTTGGAGTGTCACCACACCAATCATAGTCAGCCAAAATCTTTGTTGTTCTTGTTTTCAGCAAGAAAAATAATATACTATACTAATAATATATGGGGTATTCACTATTTACACGTTTCAGAATTCACAATCTCGGTTTCGCTGAATAACCAGGCCTTGGATTTTGTGTAATTAAATCGTAAAAACAAAATTTGGCGATATAAATAGGACACGGTCAGGACCAAACGCTACCGCCTTTCCAATTTGACCCTCCCAACCCCCCACCCTCGGGACGTCGACAATAATACTCTATCACATCCCGGGCTATAAACAAAAAGACCATGACCAAAACCCAGAAAAGCCTGCGTCTGACATTCACTGTGTGTAGGGAAAAGAAGCATTTCACGGGCTGCGTTATAAGAAGAATAAAAGCATTTTTTATTAATTCCTACTCCGTATAGCAACAAAAGCCCCATGGGGCGGCTGGTACGTGCAAGAAACAGGGTCTATCTTTTTGTCGAGGGTCGAGGGTAGAGGGTTCCATAAATTTCTTGCCCGACCATCTGATCGCTGTTCGTGAATAAAAACTACCCTTTTCGAACACAATAGGAAATAGTCGCTGAAGCCGTTGTGAAAGATAGGTTTTTGCTGCAGACACTTCTGATTTCTGTTTGAAATGCACATTAGGGATAAAGATGTGTACAAAATTAGTTTCGCCACATGACTTCCTATTATCCCACTGCCGCCATCAACTGCACCGTTAAGTGTTGGTTTTGCATTCCTCTTTTGTTTCAGGGTGTTTCAGATTTCTGCAATGATGGAGTTTATTTTTGCGGGACGACTCGGGCGATAGCATAAACCATCTAATATCACTCTACCCACCTACGTACCTAGGTCACGATTTCCGGTGTCGGTGATTATTGATGACTTGTATTTTAGAATCTCACGGCGCGTTTCTACTCCATTGAAAGCAGGAAAATTCGGTTGCATACAGTGGGATAGCTTAAAAAACAAGAATCGGTGAAATATACATATTCAAACTACCCCACTGAATAGCCATGCAAGGCAGAGAAGAGGCAGACGTGACTGAAATATCTGAGCCTAAGCTCTATGATATTTTTTTAGGCACGACCTGTCTATCTTCACAGGGAGGGAAAAGCTTCTTTGCTTTTAAGAAAAAATGTTACCCTCGACCCTCGACAAAAAGAGAAACTACAAGAAACAGGTGATGTTTTTGTTATTACGTAGCATCCACTCCTGCTATTTTCTTCAACTTTCAAGTGAAACGTGACGTCTGTGAGTCAAACAGAGGGACCAATCTAAGCCCCCTACCCAGACTAAAAATGAAGGACATAAAAAACAAAACCAACAAACAACAGAGGAGGGTAAAGTCTATATAATACTACCCCTGCTTCCACCCCCCCCCCCCCCTAATGAAAAAATATGGCCTGTTGGCGAAAGGTTGAAAACGCGATTTTTTTTACAGACTAGGAAAAATAATACAACTCTCCCCCAAAAAAAAAAAAAAATCCACTCCAGATTTTCCATCTGGCCCTTAACAACTGCATCTGAGATCAAATTAATCCTGTTCAAACCACACCGTAAACCACAAACCAATTACTAAATGCATCATGACCTCTCAATCTCAATTTATGACTTAGATGTAAAGCGGCCAAAGTAAGATTTGCTCAGTAAAAAACTCATATATTACATGCACTGCATAACCTACGTGTTAGAAAAATGGACAACCGTTGTTGTTTCAATCGGTCACGTTTCACACTATCACGAGCTTATTAGTCGTGTTTAACCTGTCAACAGTTTATTTCAAACTTAATTTCCGTTGTGAATCTTCTGACGATTTTCTGTTTCTCTACGCGAATGCCGATTGATACATGTTCAAATATATATTTAAAAAATCTCAAAAACTATTCTCATTTTTAAGGGAGGATAAACCCTCTTTATCCTCTCTTGTTTCGCATTCATCGCAACTCCCGCACTTCCGACTTGTTTTGCACTTTCGCCCCTCCATGAAACTTCCACGCAACGCGCGAGGAAATATTATCCGCAGGAAGACCGGCACGTTCCAAAAATAACTTTAGAGGGATTACTATGGGTATAGGGCCTATATGGTGATTAGTTCTCTGAGCTTTATCCTCTCTTGGGAATTCCCAACTGGCAAACTGTTTTTGCATCGGTTCAGTGGTTTCATCTCCAGCTTGGTTTTTCGTCAAATCAAATTCAATCCAGTCACTGTTGTGCACTGATGTCATCGGCTTGCCCCAGGGGTGAGCCCCAGGCCAACCAGAGGGATTGTAAAATGGGTGGAGCAAAGTCGATAATTTGCTCCAGGGGTGGGAAAAGTTAACATGGCAAAGTCCCCTGGGTCAACTGTTTCTCAACTAATATTCCCCTGATATTTACGTCATCTAACTGGGATTTAGGCGACTTTTTTTTACCATAGTATAGCTCTTGTTGGTACCTGCGTAGTTGGTCTGATTTCTTGCGCGCGATTGTCGAAGACTGAGACGACAAAAGCACCCGTGGATTTAATATTTGGCTGTAAAGCCACGAGAATAATTGACGCAAAAAAACCTTGCAGCTCACTTCCCTAAAAAGCAATCCAACTACGCACCAGGCTATGAAGAGTTGGGAACAAATTTTACTCATTCGTTTTAGGAGTGGCGAAATGAAATATAGTACATTAATATTTCAATAAAAATCAGTACAATAAAATAGCACCCGAAGACAAATTCACGAAGGTTATTGTAAGGAAGAGACTGGTAATGTTTTTTCTTGCCTGTTGACTACCGTGATAGAACTTGCAATAATCTGCCTTGTGACGCTTTATAATTAGTTTCCAGGCCAACTATGCCCACTAACCACTATTTATGTTTATTCATTTACATTTATTAAGTACTACAGTTACTCATTGTATTTCTTTAATTTTCATTTTATCGGCAGCAGGAACAGGAACTGCAACATAACCATAGCGCGTGTGTCACAACTGATTATTATGCTGGGCACGTTTTCTCTCTGATGTTTCTGCGATTTGTCGCGAGAAATCACTAGTTTTCATAAAGGTTGAGAAGGATTCCCCGACACATTCCCCTGGTTTGCCCGGGGTCTTAACCCTGGGGCAAGGCGATGACATGTACATTCAGTCAACTAAAACCAGATAATGTTTCTTGATCCACTCAAAAATATCAGACCCAACTTTTGACCAGGGTCTGTAACTTGGTTCTTAATCTGGTAAGCGTTGCAGCCTTCACATGTATCAAGGAACTTTATCAGTTGTTTGTTCATCTTTGGTCACCATAAAGATGTTGTGGAACGCCTAAGGGTTGGACCTTTGCCCATATGCGCAATTTCATTTGGTAATCAGGGTCTTTCGGATGCAGTGCCGCTGAAACTAGTATGCAATCATTCCTGGATACGATTGCATCGCCAAATGACAGTTCATATTTAACGTTCCAACAGGGTAAAATTTCAACAGGAACATTTCGTTTGTATAATGTCCAGCAAATCGATATGTGGTGGATTACAAACAGTAAGTCAGTATCCTGCTCAGTTGCTTCTGAAATTTCGGCTAAGGGCCGGGGCTTGTTATAAGCTTTGATCTTCGTGAACCAGTCTGGTCGTTTCAATCTCTTGTTCCATCTTGCTTCGGTTCTGGTTAGTCGTTTGAGATCTGCTTAGGGCATCCGCAATAAGGAGGTCTTTGTCTTTAACATACTTGTCATATCCCATGATTTTACAAAGTATTCGCTGTATCGGTCATCAAACAAGCTTTCCATTAACAGGTTTTTTCAGTACGGCAGCAAGAGGCTTTTGTGGTCGTTATTGACTGTCACTTTCCTACTCAGATGAAATCTAGTGAACCCAAATACAATACTTAGCTTCTGTTTCTAAATTTGACTGTAACATTTTTCAGTGTCAGTTAATGCTCTCGATGCAAAGTGCAAAAGTTGGCCGCCTTGCATGAGGCAGGCTCCGAATCCACTTGTTCAGCCACATCGAAGTATTTCAGCAGTGGTGGGTTTAAAATGAAGGTCTTTATTTTATCAAAGCTTTCTGTTTCTTCCCAGATAAACGCATTGTTGTTCTTCAGCAAAGTTCTCAGTGGTTCTGACTTGGTTAAAAATTCCTCTGAAATTCGTGAGAGGTTCAGGGAGCAACACCAAGTAGCCTTCTCAATTCATCGTTGTTGGTTGGGAGAGGTGTGGTCACAATACAATCTTGTTTCTTCGGGTAAGGTATAAATCTTTTGTCTGTTACGGCCACACCCATATGCATGTAGAACAGTTCAGCCTTCTTCAGCCGGAACTTCTCCTTATTAAGTGAAATATTCTTCCGCTGGCATCGCTTTAACAAGGCAAAGAATTTCTAATCATGGCTAGCAGGTGCATCTTCAAAGCTGTCATCATCACCCCAGATCAAGATGTCATTGACTATAGCCTTTACACCTTCCAATCCTCCTACATTCTCATCAATTATTCTCTGAAATTCTTCAGGTGCTACACTGATACCAAAGGCATTCATCCACCTAAGAGGTTGTCAGCAAGGGGCTTCCTGCATCTAATGGTACAGGCCCGAAAAGGCAGTCTTCATATCAGCTAAAGAAAATACTTTAGTTAGCATTGCCAATTTCTGTAAGTAGATGATCAACAGCTGAGTTTGCATACTCATATCGCTTGGGTGCGATGTTCAGTGGTCTACTGCCTATACAGAGTCTAATTCCATTCTTAGCAGAAGGTTTGCAGTTTACACTTACGAGCACTTACCCATCCAGTGTGCTCAGTCACTTACTCAGGTGTACCTTGCTGTTGGAGGTCTTTTACTTCTGCTTAATCAGCAACAAAATTGTGTTTTAATGCACAAAGAGGGGTCTCTCTAAGAGCTGTTTTATATGGAATGACATTATTACTCGTGCACACGTGTAATAATAATAATAATAATAATGACTTTATTTATATAGCGCTCATATCCTGAGCTCATGGCGCTTTACAATGTAAAAAAGGGGAAAATGAAATAATTTACATATCACAAGCACAAAAAAATATTGAAAATCTATTTACAATCATTATTTACAGGTCTTAAAATCATAAAGTTTACAAAAACAATGACCCACTCTTTAAAAATTGCCTAAAAAAATATGTTTTCAATTCTTTCTTAAAACCAGTTAAAGATGATGATTTACGCAAATCTAATGGTAGTGAATTCCACAGTTTAGAGGCACACACTGAAAAAGCCTTGTCCCCGTACGTTTTCGTGATTGAGCGAGGTTGGTCTAACAGCTGCTTAGATGCGGACCGCAAGACCCTGGAATCCGATTGATAACTCAGTCTGTCCGCCAGATAGCTAGGGGAAAGGGCGTTAAGTGATTTCAAAACTAGCAGAAGAATTTTAAAAACAATACGATAACTAACCGGAAGCCAGTGAAGGTCAAATAAGACAGGCGTAATGTGATCAAATTTACGAGTCGGAATAACAGTTCTGGCGGCAGTGTTCTGAACTTATTGAAGCTTCTTCAACTGCGTTTTGCTGCAGCTGTAGAGTAAGGAATTGCAATAGTCTAGTTTAGATGTTATGAAAGCATGCACAGCAATTTCACTAGACTCCCGTGTGAGATATTTTCTAATCTTTGATAAGTTCCTAAGCTGGTTAAACGATGATCTGCAAATGTCTGAGACGTGCGCGTCGAATAACATGTTGTCATCAACTACTACTCCCAGACTCCTAGCATTGGCGGTGGTTGTCAGCCTCTCATTACCGATACTGAAGTAGCTGAAGGGTAGACGAGTATGGTACTTCGAGTAAATAAGCATAATTTCTGTTTTGTCGTGATTGAGTTTCAGCTCGTTTACGTCCATCCAATGACATATATCAGCGACACAGTTCTCTACGCGCAGCCTTGCAACATCGACACCACAATCCTTGAACGATATCTAGAGCTGAGTATCATCAGCATAGAAATGATAAACGATACCATGACTTCGTATTATCTCAGCAACATAAAACTGAGATCGGCCAGTCAGATAAGAATGAAACCGCTGCAGAACAGTTCCAGTGATGCCAAACGAGTTCTCCAGACGCGAAAGTAGCAAAGAATGTTTAACTGTGTCAAATGCTGCTGACAAGTCCAATAACAATAGGAACACATTGTCCCCCCTGTCCAATGACAGTAAGATGTCATCTGTGATCGTTAGCAGTGCGGTCTCTGTACTGTGGTGCGCTTTGTACGCAGATTGAAAACGTTCGTGCAAGCCATTAACCGTAAGATAATTATTCAACTGCACAAATACAGACTTCTCTACCAATTTTGAAAGAAACTTCAAATTGAACACCGGGCGGAATTTGGAAAATTGCTCACAGTCAGCATTCAGTCTTTTCAGTAGCGGCCGCAACGAAGCAATCTTAATATCCTCTGGCATCGACCAGTCGACAGCGACAGATTGATTACCGTAGCTTACCGTTTTGAATACCGGGACAAGAGCCGAATAGCAACTTCGCATTATGGTTGCTGGTAGGGGGTCAAGTTTACAAGCCTTGATAGTGGAACTTCTGATCAGTATCAAGACGTCATCATCAGTGACCAAATCAAACTCACTTAACCGTGACAGGCAGGCCGTCTTGGCCAGACGAGGGGAGTGAACAAGTCCAGTTTTCCTAAGTGCAAGCTCTTCACGAATCCTTTCTATCTTGGCAGTGAAAAAATCTGCAAAATCATTAGCAAGTTGTTGATCATTATCCGCGGAAGGGTAATGCCCCTCAGTTTGCCTTTGCAGTAACTTATCTATAGATCGAAAAAGAAGCCTGGTGTCATGGGCGTTGTCACGGATAACCGACGAATAATAGAATTCCTTGGCTATGTATAGCATTGTATTCACAACACTACATTGCTCTATGTAGCTCAATCTGTCCGACTCAAGACGGCTAGAGCGCCCCCTGCGCTCTAACCTGCGCTTCTTCCTCTTCTCATTGCCAATGTCCTCGTTATACCAGGGGGCGTTTGGACGAAGGACGATGGTCCGAGATTTCACCGGAGCCAATATGTCCATGGTATTACGCAAGACGTTATCATACCTGTCAACCATCGACATGTACTTCGCCGTCAAACTTTCCTATACTGTCACCAAAGACTTGTCAGAACGGTCTTCAAGGGGAGTGGTGTTGGCACAATTCACTAGCAGTTAGAGGGTTTAGCTGCATGGCCCTGCTACAGCAATATGTTCTAGATCTCCGTGAGACCTTAATGGGTCTAAGCGTTTCATAGTCGTTCAGGTCAATGAGGGTTGCTAGGTCTCTTTCAACAATTCTAAACTGAATAATCATTGGTTTCAGGATTTACTCCTGACAAAGACTTTTCTGGTTCCCAGTGTCTAAAGTCATGGTTTCTTCATCATAGTGAGAAAGATCAGGCTTGTTTGCATTGAGATTATAGACTCAACTGATGTCTTTGTACACATTTCGCACAGGGAGAATGCTACATGCAGAACCAGAGTCTATCTGTTAGCTAACAGGAATCCTTTTCTTAACGGACAGCAATATAGTAGGCTTGCAAAAGCTTTCTTGTGATCACAGTTTTCGGGTTAAGTACACAAATTTTGGTAAGAACTTCATAATTATAGTGAATCTTCACTATCTTCTTCCACTCTTAGTATAAACTGTTTTGTGGATGATTTTGATTGTTTGTGATCTGAGTGTTTCTCTTGTATCCCTTTTTGTAATTGTTTACACTTCTTTGATCGATCTTTGAGTCTTGAAAGTGATTTTTGATCTTTCACTTTCTGTAGACTGCTCCCCAGGTGGGGCCGAGTTTCTTGTCTGAAAAGCCATGAGCTCCCATTTTGTTGGCACTGTAATTAGACATGAGGACTTTCTTAGGCTTATTTTTAGAAACAACTTTTATGCTCTCCTTTGCAGGAGGTCGGTTTGCACTACACTCTTGAACTTCAATTTTAGCACTTTCATAAGACTTGCCAATTGTCATAGCTTCACCTCTTGCGAAAGTGCTTCCTTATTCTAGGAATTGTTCTTTCGGTTGTTTATCAGATACACCGTAAAAAGATGATCTCCACCTTCACTAATCTTCGTCTACATAATTGCAGTCTCTTCAGGGATTGTCTCTCCAGTTTTTTGCACTCGTTCTTTAAATTTCTTTTAGAAGAGACATTCGCGTTACATTCTCGACTTACTGCTCTCTCCATCTCCGTCCCGGACATCAGTTTGTAGTCGTAATACATCGTCCGCACCCGTTCAAACAGTCTGTAAGCTGTCGTAGATCTTTTGACCCTCAGGACTGAGCCAATCTTGTATCGGAATACATTTTCCTTGCGTTGGAAATCGATTCACAAGACTTCTTTTGACGATGTAACCACATTAATGTTCTTTTTAAAGATTCTCAATGCTTCGAGGCGATTTTCTTGACGCCCCGAATCGAAATTTGTTCGTTGAAGTTCGTAATGTTTTCGTTATGAAATCCAGCTGCGTTCTGAACTGGGCCAGCTTCGGCACCGACATGTTTCTCGGTAGCAGCAAAGAAATTTATCACAGTTTGTTACAGCAGACACAAAAATTCCTGGCCAGTGAATTTGCACATATAATTAAAATTTGAAAAAAAAAAAACGCTGGTAAAAATTATAAAGACACCGTCGGGTCTTGGCGCAAAATTGCACGAGCAGTATGTTTGACTAGATTCCATGCACACTCACAGACTCAGACCCCAAACGATGTCACAGAAAGTCACCAGTCCAATAGCAGCAAAATTAATCTGCGTTTTTTCAATTGCTGGTTCCATGTTTCGAAGTATATCTTCACAGACACGAACAGTAAACTCAACTCAACGCCAAAGTTTCCCTTCACGCGTTCTCCCATGATGCACATTAATATGGTCACCACCCTGTACCAATCAATTTTTTTATGATGGTAAATGCAAAAGTCTTATTCAAGGCCGGGTTCGCTGAAATCGTTTCAGTGATTATTTTAAACCTTAATTTCTTGTCAAGAAAAACGTGGAAAACCGCTTTTTGTTTGCAACGCGACTTTACGAACTTGACCAACCAGGGACACCATTACAAGAGTTTTCAAGGGCACCAAAGTTCACTTTTCGAGTTTATACAGAGAATGACCTCAATCATGCAATCGATGAACTATTTTAACTTAAGGTTGGTATCTGAATGCGAACAATTATGATTTGCAATTGATGTATACTAACTTATAATAATTGTACTCATTAGTAGTTATTACCTTGAATGTTCTGCTGTGCCTTTATTATCACTGGGAACAAGATCAAGAAAACAGTGATAATTATTTTTAGAACGTCCATCTTTGAATCTGCGAAAAAAACAGTGCGCTCAGTTGGTTTTAAGTGGCACTTGTTGACAAAGATATAAAAAAATTACATAAGACGATATAATTAAGAAGAAATTTAAAGAAATATAAACAAGAGTTGTAAAGCTCGCTTTGGGCGCTAATGATCATTCATAGGGAAGAATAATATCGTAAGAAATGAGCTGAAATTTGGAGGGAAGTTTTAGTTGTAGATGGGTCTCATCTTTCACTGTCATCTTTAATGTTCTTGGTTATATATATTGGTAATACCCATCTCATATGCAACAAGTTCAACCTTAGCTTCTCTCTCCTTCATAATATTGCAGGAATTAAGTTTACAGCGCAATCTTGATGATTTCCAGGTTCATTTGTTAGACGAACTTCAATATACGTTTAATGTTATTCGAGTCACTGAGACTAATATAACTGACCAAAATTTTCTTGGTTTAAATCCGAAAATTCCATGCTTTTTGTTTGAATACGTTCTGACGCCTTTTACTAGCTGCCAGAGGCGTTTCACCCTGCCAGCAGCGCCTTTCTTTCTCTTGCTCAATTTTGGCGTACTTGAGAAAGACCGTGCTTGAATCGAGTGAGATCTCTGTTGAACATGTGCGACAGGTTGCTAGGATATAGTTTCAAACCAAGGCCTAATATCCGTGTGCTTCATATAGTGGGCTCAGTTATGACAATCGGTTTATCGATAAATGGATGCTAGCACTCGAAAAAACCAGTCTGATGAGAGAGAACAAGATTGACGAGTCCAGACGTTTGGGCTGCGGTAACCTAACTAAAAGGTTTGACGTGATTCAGGCAGAGCCATCTCCATCTTGGCCGCCATCTTAAATTTTACCAGGAATTAGAAAGCAGGTTACGTAAAATCGCGATAAATGGTTATTTTTTGTGCTTGATATGTACACTAACACATAAATACGCACTTTGTATCATTTCATCCACAAGTTCTTTGTATTGTTGAAAAAAGTTGAAAAAACATGCATTTTCACTCAGAAATTGCTTGACCACCTGCTACTTATGACGCCATATCTCGTAACCATAGAAACTGACCATCACTTAACTTGTCTCGAAATGCGCGCGAGGGATAAACGAACCGCTACTGAAAACGTCAGGTGCTGAATGTTTTATCATCTGGAAAAATGTCGAAAACTTCGTGGGTGGCACCATACCACCCTCCCTTGTACTTCCGAGGCTTAAAATGCGTCATTTCAGTCTAGAAATTTTTAGCTTGAGTGAAATGTAGCCAAAAAGTGCCTGGTTACCGCTTACATGACTTATTAAATAGTTAGCAAAATACTACTTTTTTTGCGTTCCGATAACTGACAGGATTTCGTATTTAATAGAAAACAAACTGATTGACATATAGTACATAAATTATCACCTTCTTATCTGCAAAAACCGGCCTTTGGTTCAAGCCATATAGCCCGCTGAAACTAGACCTAGATCCAATTCGAGTCGAGAATTGGTTTTCCAAGGCACAATCAACTAAGCTAAACACCAAAGAAACGTCTTTATGGCTAGCACAGAATATGACTGTTTCTGGTTAGTTTATGAAGACTTTACTTTGGAGGACTATCATCCGGGCAGATAAGCTGCCTTTCAACATTTGTAGAACTTTAAGTAACCATTTTGGCTTGTAAACTTTATTACAATTGCGCATGTAGCGGTTATCATTAAATTTAGCTCTCCTGTTTACAGTGTTATACGAATGTCGCCGGATTCTCTAGTTACACTTGCTATTTTTCGCTTCAGCGGCGTCTGTAACACTATGCATAATATAAACCACCTGGCCGATTAAACAGCTTCGGCAAGAAACATATATTTTTGCCGTTATTTTAAGTCTTTAATATGGTAAAGATTTATTTTTTGTCCTTTCTCTTTTTTTTTAATGGCTATCACAGTTTATTTAACTTCAATCAAACTTATTCTGCTAAGAACAAAAATTTTAAGAAAAATGGCTAAGATATTTGCTCGAAAAATGCATTTGTATGTTTATGTAGAGTCTTTTGTAGGGGGATAAGAGGTGTTTCTAATATTAGGCTTTCTGAAATCATGCGAATCCGAGCAGAGTCTTCCCTGGCAATTGTTTTCTATTCTTTTTGTGTTTCAGTTCAATCATAAAAAACTAAAACCAAAAATGGTTACTACAGACTCAGACTCATATTCATACTGTAGTTATACAGTACTCGAAAACCTGGAGCTTGCTAGTTCCCTAGCTTAAGAAGCTAATAATGCGTCTAGTTTTAAAGGAAGAATTCACACAGATACGTTAAATTACAAATACCTGAAAAACGGCTTTTTGAGTTATGATCCTGATTATACTTTTTCCCGTTGGCTATTGAATTTGGAACAAACAGTAAATAAATGAGCTATTCGAAAAGCGGAGGTGATTTGTGGCATATCCCTATGAAACCTGAAAAGCTTGTGACATAGGTACTTCCGGTTTCTCCACGGCTGTTCAGCGTATATAAATTATTAACCTACACGTTTCCATTTACTTGGGTAAAGTATGTAAATATCTGTGGACGTTGAATATTTAAAGGAAACAAATATTAACTTTAATATGCTAAATAACAAGTTGATTGCTGAAACGTTATGTTTTCAATAACGTAAAGGGACAAATTTTCGTTGTAAAACTGTCCAAAATCCATTAGTTGACAACCGCATAATGAAAAGCACCTGCATGATTTCTTTTTCTTAACTTCCTATTTTGAAACAAAATTTTACCGTACCTATCAGTCTCAATAGCTAAGGGAGCTTAGAGTCGTATTCTTCATCAAATCTCTTTTGAATGAAAGAAGAGTGACAAGTACAATATTTGTCTGCTCTAATATTGGAAAGGAAGAAAGCGTCGTTACTCCAGGTAAGAGTATATTTCCTGAGTCTCCTCTTCCTACAATTGCTTGATATGAAAAGATAAAAAAATACGACTTCTTTGCAGTACTCCGATAACAACAAGTCTTTTCTAGGTTTCTTCTCCGACTAACCATTGATCGAGAAATGTTTCGCTATACGTTAATGCCTCCTCAGATCATATATCTGATGCTATTATGATCACAACCGGACTGTTCATGTCACTCTTTTTGGCAGAAATAAGGAGTTATTCTGGTATGTATGTTTATTTGATCTTTTAGTAATTTTTTAGTAGCTTTTCACGCGCTGTTTGCTCATCAAAAGAATGGGCGATGAGAGTATTTTTTTTAACCTTTCGTATTATGTGAAGAATAAATTATATACCAAGCCTCATTCAATAATTGTTAAACAGCTTTAGATATCAACTAATTACATTGCTCAAAACACCAAGATCACTGACTGTGAATATGGTAATAAAATAAGCACTAGTTTCGGTTTTTGTGATATCCAGAATTATCTCAGTCTTGGTAAACGTAAGTTGTTGTTGTTGTTTTAACTAATATTTGCCTTAAACAAAAATAATTACAAATATTATTTGTAACTATTTAAGCCATTTTCTATTTTCAAAGCGGGCTGAAAGTAAAAAACTAAAATAATAAAAGAAAGGAAAGAAAAAAGAAAGAAACTAAATTAAAAGGAAAAAGACGCTAACCTAATGATCACGAGTCAGTGAAACAGTACAGCAGTACAAGTCAGACCTTGATTCCGGATATCATGATCACAATAACCTCATCCATTAATTGTTTATTTATTTATTATACATCGAAGTTATTTCTCCGTTTGTGATTGGCCCAAATCCCACAGTTATTTCTTCATAACCAGCTAGCGTTGACCAGATGTGGAAGATGTTTGCGATATCCGGAAAAGTGACTTCAATAGTACATAGTAATCGCCAGAAAAGGAACGGCAACCGAGAAGCCCTGGGAAGAGTTTGAGTTGTTTTTGTAGAGCTTATATATAATAAAACTGTATGAAATGGAGGGACATTTCACACATTTCGCGAAGAAGAAATAGCCGAACTACTACCTAAAAACATAGCAAGAATTATGCAAGAATACAACTAAACGGATGACATCTGCTATTGAAAGAATATTTGCCAGACTACTGAAACATTCTTCTGTAAGACAGGCACCTAACATGTACATCGATCGAGTTAAGCATTTTTAGTTTGTTTTAAAAGCTTTTTTTAAATGCTTACAGGAATTATTTTGAAGGAACAATAAAACGATTATTGGATTTGGTATTAGTGATAATTCTTAAGATCGTGAAAGGTTTGAACCCCAGAGTCATTTCACAAGTAGGTTGAGTTTGATCATCCGGGTGAACGTAGTCCTGAATAGGACTGTTGTTGTTGACAGTGACTGTCAACAACAACAGATGACATCTACTATTTAAAGAATATCTGCCAGACTACTGAAACATTCCATAGTACACTACTCCGAAGTTGTCGAGAAACACTGGGGCAAACGAAGACCGGCACCTAAAATGTAGATCGATCAAGTTAAGTATTTTTAGCTTGTCTGAAGGGTTTTTTTTAAGGAATTATTTTAAAGGAAAAATGAAACGATTATTGGAGTCGGTCTTAGTGATAATTCTTAAGATCATACTCAGCCTCATCCAGTAATTTTTCATCACTGTTTAAGTCACATACAAGTGTCACAGATGCCTCAATTTTATCCTTTTTAGCTTTGGAATGCCCTGAAAAGTGGAGCGAATTTGAAGGCTTTTGCTACAAGGTTGTGGATAAGTTAGGTTATCCGCGGAGATTTGCCTGGTCAACAGCTTTAAGAGGGTGTATTGGGTTTGGAGGAGACCTGGTAAGCATGTCCAATGAAAAAGAAATGAAGTTTGTTCATAACTTGTCTTTCAAAGACACAGACCGCACTTCTGTGTGGATTGGGTTGGCGTTTCGGCATCAAACGGGCGGATATGTATTGAACAATGGAGAATTGTTTAACAGTTCTGTTTCCGTCAAGTGGATCGGCAACATGTCAAGACGTTTTTATGAAGATGAATGCGTCGAAATCTTGAAAAATGGCTGGAAACTCTCGAAATGTTGCAAGGAAAACGAATATTTCATCTGTGAGAGACCCAAAGGTGAGTTGTTCCTGTTGGGAACTTGGCATTAAAAATGTTGGGGAGGCTCCGATCGTACGAGGTATGACAGGAGTACAGGTAATATTTGATCACTTGGGGCGCTTTCCAAATACTCTTAAATGATCAGCATTAGAGCAGTCTCATGATCATATGAAGGAGGCTCGCACCCATTTCTTACCCATTCGAGTTTGATGTTCCATAACTTTGGCTGTAGTTCATGTATGGAAAAGCCACAAAGTGAAACAAGATATCGAACATTGAATTTAATTTTGGAGTATGTTTTGTTGACATCACCGCTTCCTTAGCAACAGAATAACGATGACATGAAATCTATTAATTAGTAATTTTCTCTAAATCTACTTGTATCAATGATCTGCAAATCCTCAAGTGTGCTAATAGTTTAGACCGTTGTCTTAACCGTGAAAAGATTGAAAAATCTTTCAGAGCGTTTTTGAAATATAAGGTTCTAAAAATTTTGCATCCCCCCAAAACGATTATTATTATTGGGCTCAATCTGTTTGCTCTGTTAATATTTGACAAATTAGGTCCATTGGCTTGTTCTGCTGGGTCGTTTCTTAATGGAGTATCTTGCTACAAAGAAAATAATAACGATACCTGGGATGGTGCACGAAAAGAGTGTACTGCTTCTGGAGGCGATTTGGTAAAGATAAATAATGCTAGAGATGAGAAGCACCGATTTTTGATTCAGTTCATGGAAATTAACGGTCTGAAGAAAATGAACATAGATGTAAGTACCGAGTCTATAACCCTTTGAGCTTCAAGACTGCATGATCGATTAGCATGAAATTTCTGGTTGTAACTGATGCTTAAATATATTCTCCCCAACACATCTGTAGGAAAAGTGTAAGGACAGGAAATGGGCATTTAATTTGAGATACTAGGTTTTAACTGCATATTGAGCTCGCTTAAGGCGCGGGCAATTTATTATAATAAGAGATTTCAAAGAAGAATGCGGCAAAATCACATTTTCAATGTAGTTCGTGACACAGAACCAATTGAATCAGTTAGCCTGAGTATCAGGCCTTCCTAAGGGGCTAGGGGAGAGGAGATTTTAGATGGGGGAGGGGGGAGGGGGAGAAGCTCTCTCTCTTTTTCTCTTCCATCTTTCCCCTTTTCCTCAGAAACGCCTGATACTCAGGCTAGAATCAGTAGACATTTTTAATTTCATTTTCATTAGTTTCTGATCTAAAACTCTAACCCTGCAATGTATCTTGATTCTACGCAGCTAAATAATGTTCAAAAGACCACGTTTCACGTTACTTTGGGAAGCTGAGCGCACAAACTGAATTATTACAAGATGCAAAATACTGGTGAATTTGATATAAAGCCAATTGTTCTGCCCCTCATCAGCTGAGACGTCCTGATCTAAAATGATATCTTGATTGGATAATGATGTCCTTTTTGACAAAAGTTATTAACTTAATTTGATTGTAAGTAACTAAGAAACTGCATACTGTCATACTAATGGCAGTGATCTTAGTTACATCAGGCGGACAACTCCCGCAACAACATCAGCTTTAATCAATCAGTCTTAGAAAAGTCTTGGTCGAGAAATCATCATATAAGGTAAAAAAGGGAAAGAACTTAAATATATAGGCTAAGACTGGTGTGAATAACTAGCGAATAACTAAGACAATGACTACTATACTTTGCTAAAAGAAACCAGAGCATAAAAGATTGACCAATAATACAAAATTTGTGGCAGATACTATTTTCTAAAATGACTAACAACACCTCAAGAGTAAATCACGAAACAGAAAAATGATTGGTCATATGATGTTCAATGGCGTGACGGCAGAGAATTTGACGAAATGTTGCAGATTTCTTTTTAATATCACGGCTTTAAACAGTAGAAACATTCAATTTTCACATGATAGCTATTTCCCTGAAAATTTCAAAAACTAATTGTTACAATTTGGACAAGTTGAGTTAAAAAATTAGGATTTCTTAACGGTAACATTCATAAGGAAATCTAATGACTCGATTTGCGTAAACCTACCAAATTAAAAAATTAGGCTTTTTCGATATATCCTTGTTGCCATGCCAACGATCGAAATCTCACTTCTAAACTGTCCATACCAAATATGAGCCTTATACCTTCAACGAGTCTTGAATGATACTCCAATGATCACAGTGTTTCCAACCGCCTTTATCGTGGCTTTTTAGGTAAATTGTTCCATTTAATGTTTTTTTTTTCTCTCTATCCCTTATAATTCCTTTATACAGCACGTATGGATTGGCCGAAAAGGTGATTCGAATTGTTTGCAAATGGAGACAGACACTGGAACGATAGAAAAGGCGGGGGACTGTAACGAAAAAAAGAACTATATTTGTGAAATGCCAGTAACAAGTACGTTTTATATCATCCACATCAAGAAGGTTAAACTTAACATTTTACTGCACAAATAGCCTATGCTCAGTATGAGAGCCCTGGATAACACTAATCTACTTAGCTAATTATTTATTCATACGGCAACAACCACATAAGACGTTGTATGAAAATTATTGCTTTTTCTCTAAAATTGGGCGAAATGTGCATTACGTTTTTCCTCTTAAACTTTCGTTTAGTATTTTCGGGTTAAATTCTATCAAATTTTAGTGAATAGCTTCCAATGTAATAAAAGCTCCACTTCTAGGCTTGTCTAAAAGCTATATGTTCACGCCTTTGCCCCAGACTTTGAGGTAAGTCACTTTGTAAGCGAGATACTCGATGGTTTTAAAGAATTCTTCCTATAATTCTGCATTTATCTTTAGGTACCGTTTGTTATGAGTACCCTAGCAGGAATTCATCTGTTCCCATTACAGTCAACTGTGCATTTCCAGAAAACCTTTGTTTCAAATACGGAAGCGGCGAACAAGTCACCATTCAAGGCTGTATATCCGCTGATCAATGCCGACAATTAGAAGATCAACATTTACACTGTTGTGAAGGACATCTGTGTAATAGTAGTAAGTATGATGGACACAAAAAAGTTAAAATATTGCAATTTATGCCCGCCTTGCAATGTTCCTCAGAAACAGGGAGAACTTAGATTATTTAACGAAGATCCGTGAAGGAAGAAAAGCCATGTTTAGCGGCGAGGTAGATTTGAAGGCTTTTTTTGTAATTTTTCGTAAGTTAATGCACCTGTTTTATTCAGCGCACAGTCGCACGTTTCCTATGCCAATTGAATTTATTATAATGCAATACCTTTAGTTTCAGAAAATCCGACCCGCGCTATTTCTAAAGTCATCTACATCTCAGTTGGTGTCACCTCCACTTTTTTGCTGCTCTCCGTCGCTTTTTTCGTCTGGTGCTACAGAAGAAAGAAGTTAAAGACTATTGAAAGGTTTGTGTAGCTTTTAATTTGCTAACCACAATGTTCAGCGTAATTGTTTCTTCAGTTGAAGTGTATCAAAAACACATAAGCCAAATGTTACGTTCGGAGTATTTAATTCTAGCGCGATCATTATTGGTTAGATTGCATCACGTGGCCACTTATACTTCGACGTGCACCTGCCTTGATGACAGTTACAAGGAATTAAGTCACTCAGGTTGTAATTTCTATTTAAAATAATCAAGCATTTTGTTTTAGCCAAGGGGTTGAAAACCTAAAAGACAGTAAAAAAGAAGAGATGCTAAAGAATAATAGCTTGAAAATTAAATTAAAAATTGACGTGATTGATAAAAAAATATTATTGCGTTCGACGTTGGGAGAATGCAACCTAAACTCAATGCCCAAGAGCCTGAGCACGAACATTCAGCGGAAAGAAACTCAACTTGTGGTAGTCTGGGTAAATTACCGGAAACGGAGAGGGTGCGGGTGGTGGCTTTATAAACGTTTTCAGAAACGCATACCGTAAAATTCCGAAAATAAGCCCCTCCATGTGTAAGCCCCCCAAACTCGTAACGCAAAGAACCCTTCGTTAAATCGCTCCCCCAAATACAAGCCCCCCGGGGGCTTCTACTTGGAAATTGCCCTCAAATACAAAGTAAAACAAAGCAAAAACGGTAAATTTCCTTCCAACTATAAGGCTAGCCCCATCGATTTTGAAACGCAAATTTCCCTCCATAGAAAAGCCCCTCCGAATATAATCCCCTTCAAAAATAATCCCCTCAAAAAAGGCCTTTGAAAAATATAAGCCCCGGGGCTTATTTTCGGAATTTTACGGTACGGAATTTAAAGGCATTTCCGATGCTCCCGTTCAATGCTTTGTTCCGCGGTTTCTCTACACGTTCTTATCTGTTCAAACAATCTTGTACAAGGCGAGAGTTTTAGCGATGGTGTGTTTTTTAGGTTGAAAATGTGGTGTTTGAACTGATAACAGCCAGGCTATCATTACGATTGCTCTCGAACGCTTTTTGATCAATAGCAACCTTAATCTGTCTTAATGATTCGTAGACGAAAATCCAGCTGTTATTATATATATATATGTCCCCAGATCACCTGATTCACAGCTCTCTGATAAGTGGGAAATATTGCTTGAGCAAATAGAATTCGAGGAAGAGCTGGGGAGAGGAGCTTTTGGTGTTGTTTACAAAGCAACCTTTAGTAAGAGTGATGAGATGGAGGCGTTGGTCACTGAGACTTCCAAATGGCCTTCATCATCCAGGAAGCCGAAGGCACCACAGGTGGTAGCTGTCAAAGTTTTACATGGTAAGAAATATTTTAATCTACATAAGGGAGAGACAAAGCCATAAGCGCTTGAAATTATAACTTATTTTCAGTTCTTTCTATGCAACAGAAAGGACTTTTTTAGTTCTCGTTTGGACCTTTCCGAGGGAAGAAAAAAAAGAAAAAATCAAAATCAAAATTTTATTATTATTATTATTATTATTTTGGTTGCTGCTGGTATTGTTGTTGTTGTCGTTTATTCTTTTCATCATTGTTCTCCTTCTAAAACAACGGCTAAGGCCTGAGATAGGGTAAATAGGGTAGGGGTTCAAGGTAGCTCGCCGCACCCACCCTGACTGTTCCAATAATCCCGTCTGAGGCTGTTATTAAAGAAGATGGGATGGTAACGTGAATATTAAATTTAAATGCAATTGCAAGTGTAAAATCTACCTGTCCTTTTGTGCATATGAGGTGAGGACGCGTGCAATTAAAAGGGATGAATATATGTCATGCAAATGAAAAATCTAGTACTGAATTAACAATTTAATGCTGTCACCGCACGACTGGAAGAAGACAGAATCATTTTATTCAATTGTCTTTAGATGATCCATCTGAAGCACAGAAAGAAGAGTTCACGTTTGAGATTGAACAGATGAAGATGTTAGGCTCACATAAGAACGTTGTATCTATGGTTGGATGCTGCACGCATGAAGAGAAAATGTTCCTGGTCATAGAATACGTTCCGTGTGGTGACCTCTTGACGTGGCTTCGCCGCAGAAGAAAAAAGGTAAGAAAGTCAAGAAAATCTCATTGCAGCGTGTTCTCGTGTTCTGAAAGTGTAGACCACCATTTTTTTATGACTATATAGCTTCCAGCCCTATCATGTATTGGAACTATTGCAGATTTACATCTGCGAAGACGCCAATTTTATACCCGATAAAGTCCTTGTTATTGAAATCATGAGAATTTTTTTAACTTTTGTTACAAAGAGAAAATACTTTCCCCCGAGATTACCCAGTGTAAGGGAAGATGTTTTAACATTATCATATATCTCACTGGCTTTTATACAAGGTGCCTGCACTCACTCTATAGACAGCCAAGTCCAAGGAGCAAGAACGCATGCGCATCCTCATCACCCATGAAACTCACTCCCCCCAAGCTCTGCTAGTAATGTTACGATTATGAGTCAGCATTTATTTGGCTGTGTTAGCCTACAGGGAAATTGCCTTGACTTTGAACTGCATTCTGGCTTGATAATCTATCAAAAATCTCCCCTACCTACCCCCCTACTTTTGACACAAAAAAGCCAGCCACCCACCCCCTATAAGGTCTGGGTCTAAGCTCTGTGATAAGCTCTCTGGATATTTTTGGCTTCCCTGGCTTGATGCCCGTGTTCAAGCGAAAACTTTGCGGTCACCTTTAAGCAAAGTCACACAGATGTATTGGTCTTTATTTGTTCCGAAACTGATAACGTTGCTTGCTGGAAGTCTAGATCAACGAACTTAAAGCCTCCGAGAGATCATATGCTGACAAAGAGGTTCTGAAAGATCAGGGAGAGACCATAGATAAGGTAGGCTTGTTAACAAACTGTACTGATTCAATATTTTATCCATTTTTGTTTGACCCTGATATTTTTTTCTATTCTTCAAAGTCCCCAACCGTTTGTTGTTTGTTCTCTGTGTCTGGTTGACGGCTCATTGTACGTAATCAAAGACTTTATTAAAGGCGCTTTCCAAAAGTCAGAATTGGCCGGCCAGACCATCATCCGGCCGGCACCAGTCATTTTGACAATGAAAAATGCTTTTTTGCAAGAGCTTTTGTTGAAACACCATTTCCTTTGTGCCTGCTATTTGGGGTCTGACTGATAGTTTCGATTGAAAGTGAAATTCTCTTTATGACTGGAATGGTCTGGCCGGTCAGTTCTCACAAATGGAAAGCGTCCTAAGACGATATTAAGACACTGAAATTGTTTCCATGCTTGTAAAAATCACCAAAAAGTTATCATGTATAATGCCCTCTGATAAAATTTTTTTGATGTCTTTTTTATGGGGTGGTATAAGACGGAAAGTGGAAAACTCTTTTAGGGTGGATTGAATGGTCTTTCCTTCTTCGTAGCAAAAACAAGCAGGCAAACTTTTGAAGAAAACGGCAAAGGAAGAGCAGGCTCAGGTCACCATGGAAATGATCTCATTGCGCCAGAGTGGCGACCCAGAGGACATGGCGTCAGCCACTCACAGTCTCCCTGATGTAAGAATTTTAATAATCACACTCAAGCCACAAGCGGCCCTGTCTCCATCCTTGGAGGCCTAGGTGCAGTCAGGTGGTTCGGGAAAAAACGTTTGAGCCCCTGGTTACCGACATCTCACCAGACCATTTTCAAACAATCCAGCGAGTGCTGACTCCCGATTGGGCACAAAAAATGGTTTGTATTATTTTGCCCAATGGGCGAACAAGGGCTTCTATTTTCTTTTCGTGTGTTCGTACACGGCGGCTATTATCTCGCCATACTTTCACCAAGGTTGCGCGTGCAAGGGGAATCTTGGCTTTTCCCACCTTGCCCCTACCAGAAACGTAGGAACTACTGATGATTTGGGAAGACGTTTCAGATGCTATCAGCAGGACCTAGACCATTCTGTCACAAGCAGGGTGCAAAGAAAGTCAGTTTTACAGCCTGCCATTCGGGCAAGCTGTAGCTAGTATGTACTAGCCCACAAGTCATTTCAACTAGCCCCCAAACCCTTTTTGATTAGCAAAACTGATTACCATTCTTCTGTAATTTGAATTTCCCCAAAAAACAGCACTTGCCCATCGGGAAAAAACACTAGCCCGATAGCAAAATCCACTAGCCCCGGGCTATCGGACACGACTTTCTTTGCACGCTGCACAAGATATAGTAAATGATATTTACGATGGCGTGATCGATAAGGATCGATGCAAGCTTGAATACGTGTTGTAAGCTCAAGTTTATGTTTTTGGATAAGCATCTCTTAAATACCCTTTCATAAGTTTCCAAATTTAGTTTTCGGGTAGACAGTTGCAGTTTCTTTGAATCCATGAACGGGCTTTATATCGAACTGAAACTTTCCTGACAGCGTGTATTTCTTTGGTGCAAGAGCCAAACAAGTATCATAATGGCGAGACAATAGCTGTCGTGTACGAACACACCAAAAGAACTCAGGAGATGGTGTTTATCGATTGGGCACAATAATACAAAGCATTCTTTGCACACAGTCAGCTTGACCGTTTGGAAATAGTTTAGTAAGGGTCGGCACTCAGGGGTTCTTCCGCCCTTGCTTGAAAACTATTTTTTGCTGCGCCTTTTCTCCCGACCCGACTGACTTCCTCTGGTTCTTCGAGGATGCCTTGTCTCGCGATACGAAGGGTGTAACATGATATATTTCATTCCTAAGAGCATTGGGCGAAGCGAAAGGTGACGTTTCAGTGACTGAAGAGATATCACGTAACAAAAGACTGTTGTTATGGAATTAAATATCGTGGTTTTTGAAGAATGATAAATACAATTTCCATCTCATTTCACTGGAACTTTTTAAAATGAACAAATTCACCTCCTTTCTGTCTTCTGTTAATCGAATTACATAGTTTTAGCACAAGTACCCCGAAACTCATGGGAGATAATTATTAGTGCATAAGATTTTATAGCATGATTTAAATTGGATTTTAAGCTGAGGGAACTAGCAAATAAAACAATAAGAAGAAAAAGGCATTAGTCTGCCTAAACTTGTGTGATATTTTAATTTTTAGTTACAGACAGTAGCTTCTAACGATGTAATGTTATAATTTTCTTACATATAAATTAATCGCCTTTTTTAAAAATCATTTAGCAAAGGTTCGCCTTTAATAATGAGGCTATGGACGATGAACATTCTGCACACAAGGAGCAAGTGAACACTGCACAGCAAAGCGACAAAGATGCCGTTATTGAAGTGATTCCCTCAACTTCCGCTACAAATCGTGTAAGAAGTTTTATAATTATTTACCACTACAAGTAATGCGGGTATGGGTATGCGGGTACTTGGTGTACTTGGTGCATTTGGTGCGTCAGGGTCATGAATCTCCCTACCCTGCAATTCATAGTTCCGGGTAGCCCTTGGGCAAGGCGTAACACCCGTTAGGCCTGTCAAGGTCACGAAACTGTTGCCTGGCAGTCAGGGTTTTTTTTTTGCCACAGGCTAAGGGAAACAACCCCTACAGAAAACGAGCCCACCGCTGGAAGGTCTGGCGCTCCTCCAGCATCGCTTGCTGGGATTTGTCTCAATGAGCCCAGCAAAACATTGATTTGGACAGAAATTGATTATCTCTTCTATGGTACTGTTCTCCCTAACATAACCTACGGACTATCTGTTTATGGTGCCTCCGATGCGGTAGCCTGCGCAGCTGGCGGTATTGTGTGATTAAAGTTTTGGCGACGGAGCCGCGATCCAAAAAAAGGGAGTGGGGACGAGGCGTTTGAAATACTATTTCTCGCGGCTTCGCCGCTCGTGGCGGCTCCGCAGCCAACTCTCACTCGACTGGTACAGCGGCTACGCCGCCAAATCTCCCTCGCCTAGTACACAATACCGCCAGCTACGCAGGCTACCGATGCGGAAATTAATGTCCTTCAGCGATTTTTAGACAGATGCTATAAGTTACGCTTTATATCTACTCAGTTAAATATTAGATCATTACTACAAAAACAAGATGAAGCGATTTTTCAAAAAGGTAAACAGCATGATAACCACCCTCTGAAGGTGTGCTTACCGCAAGAAATTAAAACAACAATCTAATCTTCGACGTAAAAGCTTCCAAAGGCCAAGATAAACACCGAACGTTATAAATAGATTAATTTTTAAACACAACCTTTCATGATATTTTATGTCAGAAATGTGGAACTATTTTTTTGTATTTTTTAATCTTTTTATTCTGTTGTAATTTAGCTGAACTTTTAATCTTTTTATCCTGTAACAGTGGATATGTATTTTTATTAATGAGCAAGAAAGACATTTATTATTATTATTATTATTATTATTATTATTATTATTATTATTGATGAACACTGCAAACTTCCCTACATACTTGCTCGGTCCTCGCCGGGATAAACAAGGGCCGCGTCCCCTAGTGGGCAACCATGTTGGAGTTGATAAGTCAGCTACTGGAAGACTCTTTAGATGCAAGATAAACACTCCGGTGTCAACTTTTAACATCCGTTCACTCAACTGCATTGAGATGATTGGAGAGCTTACCGCGCTGGCAGAGGAGAAAGGAATATCTGTTGTTTGTCTGCAGGAACATCGAAAATTTCACGATAATGCGGATGTGCACTATACTGATGTCGGCAAAGGCTGGATCTTGGCCACTTCCTCGTGCTGGAGGAAGTCCGTGAACAGTTGCGTGGGAGGAGTGGGTATGCTACTAAGCCCCTCTGCTTACTACTCCCTCGAGGAAAATATTGTGGTAGTGAATAGCCGAATCATCGTGGCAAACTTAAGCGACAACCCTGCTACTACTATTATATGCTGCTCAGTCCAACGAACTGCTCGGATATGGACAGCGATGCTCTAGACTTCTACAACACACTCTCTGAATTAATAAAGAAGCTACCTGGACATAACCTTAAATCATATGTAGTAATATTTGAATGCACAAATCAGTCCCTTAGACTGTAATGGGTTTAGCTTTGGAAAAAAGACGTTTATGTTGGATATGGCTACTGCATGTGGGCTTATAATTTAGAACACACGCTTCCAAAAGAGCTTTAAAAGTTGTGGACGTTCATGTACCCAAATGGTTGCAAAGCCAAACTTGATTATATACTGGTAAACAGGAAATAGTGGAACAGTGTCTCAAAGACTATCAGGCATATGACCCTCTCAGTACAGTATATTCAGGCCATAAAATTGTCGTAACTAAACTACGCCTCAGTTTGCTAGCCAATGGGAAAACAACTGCCAAACGTACTAGTTTCGACTGGCATTGTTTTAGTACCAGCCATTCTGTAAGAGAGGCTTATACTGTGAAAGTTAAGAATCGCTTTGAGGCCCTGTACGAGCTTGAGGAAAAACACACTGTGAACGATCTGTATACTACGATGATCGAGGCCCAAATGGATGCAGCTGAGAAGCGTATTCCTAAGAAAGGAAGGAAAACGTGTTTTGTGACGTCAATGATGAAGAAATGTCACGTGTTATTTGAAATCACGTTTTACGCGTTTTTTTCATTAAGCCACAGTTTTAGTTCGCTTTTCAGGATCACTGATGGAAGCAAACCGGTTTAAATAGCATTTTACAAAATATGCATATTTAATTAGGTAGTCAGAGATGCAGCATTTGATTTTGCAAATTGACACTTGGACAGAAGCAGCGAAAACACCAGGACTGGTTTGAAAACAACAACGAAGAAAACGCACGCCTTCTGAAGCAAAAGCAGGGAGCATTTAGCAATTGGCTTTAGGAAAAGACCTCGACTGCCAGGCTCGATCGTCTCAATTAAACAAGCACCTCAGGAACAAAGTCCAGACTGAGCTGAGAAAGATGAAGGATACGTGGTGGCTGCAGAGCTGCAGCAATACTCAGACGAGCACAACTTTAAGAGGTTCTTCAAGGGCTCGAAGACTGTATATATGGCCCCTCTTTCAATTTCATCCTGTCCCATACTCGGCTGGAACCCTGCTTACAGGGAAGTCTGATATCGTTCAAAGTTGGTGAAAAATCTTTAGCCAACTTCTCAACAAATCGACCAGTAAGCAATCCAAGATATACTTCAGCGCCCGGTTCTAAGCTCTCTTGACGATCCCCAACACTGGAGGAAACCCAGAAAAAAAATAAGCAGCTCCAGGCTAGGAAAGCACCTGTTCCTGATGAGATACCTTCCTGACGACTTCAAGAACACCAACGCCATCCACCTGTACAAGAACAAAAATGACAGAGCATCGTATGACAGCCACAGAGGCATCTCGCCGTTGAGTATTTCAGGAAATCTCATGGCACTCATCATACCGAGTTGTATCACACACGACCTCTTGGATGATTTCGTGTCTGACAGTCAGTGTGCCTTCAGGAAAAACAGAGGGACAATCGACATGATATTCGCCGTACGACAGATCAAGGAAAATGCCGCGAACAGAATCAGAGCCTGTACATCCTCTTTATGCACCTGACCAAGGCCTTTGATACGGTCGGCACGTGGGTTGGACATGTGTTTCTGATGGACGACACGCACCTCCCGAAGATGGTCTTCTTCTCTGAGGTGGCCAGCGGTACACGTAGCATTGGACACCCACTAAAGAGGTTCAAAGAAGCCCTGAAACAAAAAACTGAATCGAATCCCACTCTTCGATGGGAAACCTTCGCCACAGACCGCAACGCCTGAAGAATGGCCGTTCACAAGGGCGTTCAAGGCTTTGAAAAGAGCGGCTGAATGATCTCGATCAGACCTCTCGGCTGGCCGAGTTTTAGTTGCGCAAAAGCTGCGTCTTAGCGATTAAGTTGATCAGTACGATTTCTTCGAGTTCTTTAAGCTAGACCATTATTTATTTTTTTGTAAATTTCCCTAAGGATGTGGAGTGGAAAGTAACGGGAAAAGACTGGCCACGAAGCAGCCAAGCGGCAACAGGAAAAAGTCAAGCGAATCCTTCACCCGCCATGCCACCTGTAATCGAAAGCATACACGAGGATCTCAGCAGTGATGAAGAAGAGGAGGAGGAGAACTTTCGAACCAAACAACTCTTTTTATTTGCTTGGCAAATTGCTAAAGGAATGGTAATTACTATATTATTATTTTCTGAGAAACGTTGCTTCCATTCAGGTTTTGTTTTTATCCCTCAAAGATCGTTATCAAAGACTATTCCACAAGCAAGAAATAAAGGATAAATGAGTTAATTTTCTTAATGATTAATGGTTTTTAGAGGAGAAATTGTCATAGTTCGATCGAACCAAATTCGGCATGTTTTGTCTGAACTTGAATCAGCCGTTTAGATCAGTTCAGTTGTGATATTTTACTTTTGATTATTCGCTCCTATAATTTTCACGCCTTCACCCATGCCTTTTTAGGCAATAGTAGCCCTGTAACTGAAGTTTTATGGTACTTATTTTCATTTTTTCTCTTTCCTTCGGAAAATTAGAATCATCTCGCCGAAAACAATCTTGTTCACAGAGACCTTGCTGCCCGTAATGTCCTTGTTGGCCATGACAACCAAATCAAAGTGTCAGACTTTGGGTTGATGAGACAAATCTATGAAGATGTGAGCAGCTCAGCGAAGTCCAAAAAACTTCCTGTAAAATGGATGGCCCCCGAAGCACTTTATCAAGGCCTTTACACCACCACAAGTGATGTGTGAGTATAAAAAAATCCCACTCTTTTAAACACATTTCGATAAATTACTGTTCAGAAAACCTCAGTCAGCTTCCCTAAAAGTCGTGATCAGCGAGTTTATTTCAAACCGTTTGACCGATCTAGAATTTCAGTGGTTATAGTGGCTGATTTCGTACTTATCAATATAATTTCGACTCGGGACTACATAGTTTGCATATACGTCCTGAGCGAGAGCGGCGTCTGTTGAATTCTTAATTCGGAGTGTATGTAAAGATCATTTAGTTACGATTATGCGGCAGACCCGTCACCTAAATTGGTATTCTTTTCCGATCCCTACTCTATTAACCTTGCTAGGCCATTGGCTAAGGGCTTTGAGCAGCTTAGGCCTGGTGTCATAAGGTTCAGTCAAGGGCGAAGGTATGGAAAGGTGGAGATACGCCCTTTTGCCTTAAGTTCACCAAGTAAAAAGAAGAGAGGAAAAGTAATGTTAATGCAGTGGGAATATTCACGACCTCTGTGCTTTTCTCTATAGTTGGTCTTTTGGTGTTGTTCTTTGGGAGATGGCTACATTGGGTGAGTAGACCGTCAAACACTAATCATGTAAACTTCCAAGGCGAGGGGAATCCCAAGAACTCTCCTCCCTGTTGCCACGGGGTATATGACTTGAATTGTGCGACTGATATCAAAGGACGACACTAGGACTTAAAGAGTGAGTCCTTATTAAATAAGGCTATTGTTCCAGGAAACAGGATGATACCTGATGACTTTTATTTGTGGCAAGCTAGGCACTTTTGTTTTGAACTAGGCTCTATGTCTGATAAGCGATAATTGGTATCAAATATGCATTAGTTGTTTTCTGGAAAGAGGAGCCTTATTACTAAGCACCCTGTTTTCTGTAAAGACACATTTCAATGCAATTCTGATCCCTGCTCAATCATTATTCTGTTGCAAAACGGCATTATTGAGTGCGGGGAAATGAAGAGTCGTGGACATTGACATTTTCAGGAGAAAGCTATCCAGGGGAATGAGCAGTATTTTCAAATAATAACATGTATATTTTTTCTTTCGCATAACGTGATCAGGAGGCGTACCATACCCCACGCTGACCAACTCAGAGTTGTATCGACTGCTTGGCACTGGTTATCGCATGGAGAGGCCTGACATGTGCTCCGATGATGTGTACGTTTCTTGATCAGAATCGTCTTAGAACTGACAAAAAGATTCGATTTTTCCGTGCGTCTTTTTAGTTATAAATAGCCTTGAAAGTTGCAGAGGACAAGTCGGTTTCGATTTTGACGTTTTCTTTGATCAAAGTGATTACTGAACAGACAGACGGCAAAATCTTAGCTTAAATATTTGTTTCATACAGAAATATGATAGTGTTATTAAACAGAGATCGACAGAGCAAGAATTAGCCTGCGAGCAAGCTCTCCATTTGGGCGAGGAAAACGAACCGCGCGAGTACGCGCGAGCGGGGAGCCCCTCGCTGTGATGTTTCCTCTCGCGTGTCGCACGTGCGTGTACTTGAGGAGATCCCCCAGGTGGAGAGCTTGCTTGCAGGCTTGGCAAGAAACCGACAAGCCTAATGATCCGGCTTGAGTGGCTCCCAGCTGATCTAAAGGAAACCTCTTCCACTAAATCGGAAAAACGGTGTCTATACATGTAATAATGGATTGGAACTCTGACTAACTTCAATTGGTTTGTTTTTTTTTGTTTGTTTTTTTTGTCCATAACAGATATGAGCTGATGGCTGACTGCTGGAAAGAGGAACCTCGCTCTCGTCCCAGTTTCTATCAACTGATCGAAAAGCTGGAGGTGATAATGGAGAGGGATGCACCATACTTGCATCTAAACGAACACAATGAAGATCGTCCATATTACAACGTGCCACCTGAAGCTAGTGATGATTAAATGTGGAGAAGGAGCTTCCCCAGTAATCAGACAATTTCAGACCAAACGATTATAAACAGTTAACCAGTAATGATCATATCGAGAAAGTAATCTTAAAACGTTTGAATAGGAAGTAAAAGTAGAAGCATAACAAGAACTGTATTAGCAGTAAGGCACCTAGGATCTAATCAGGACTGAGCCCTTTACCCAGGAATGTTCTTGCAAAACGCCTGGGTCATAGCGTGCTAGATTTATATTTTTAAGACCGTTTTTAGATTCCTCGATCTCTCACGTAAAAATAAAAACAAATTATTAAGCTGTCACATGCGAGCTGTTTTCGTTTCTTCACAATCTGCAGCCTGCGTAGTCAGCGGGATCATAAGCGCGTACAGAGTTTTGGCAGAGGAGCTGCAAAGCTGCTCATCTTAGGAAAGAAGAGGAGACGTTTTGAAATTCCCTCGCAGCTTCACCGCCAAAACTCTCTCACGCGCGCGCGCGCAAAAAAAGGGAAGGCCAGCTGATCTGACAGTCAGCCCAAGCGTAGTATAGTTGTTGCATGTGGTACAATATTGCAAAATGAAAGGAAACTATCGAAGATTCGTCCGGGCGGTAATAGATTCAAAAAGAAAGTTATTAGCAGAAATTAATTAACAATTAATGAATGAGGCTGAGTATCTTATGAAGAATTATGGACATCGAGGAGGGTGTTATAACACCCTGGCTTATCAGAGATTGGCATACTTGACATGATCCAGTACGAAAATATCTTCTTGAGCAGCAAAACCTTTGCGGTGCTTAGGGCTTCGAGTGCGTCAGGTTTTAGAAATCTTGCTTGAACGTATTTACAGCTATCCAACAGGAGGGCATTTTGCATGCGCATGCGTGAATTTGCTGAACGGCAATGGCGCATCAAATCTGATGGCGGGAAATCGAAAACTCAAGCGTAAAGTTACAGTCCTTTTAAAAGCCATTTCGTTGGTGCTTTGAATACCGTACTTTCCTACAAAAATATTCTCCATGACAAAAATCGGACGTTTTCTACGCGGGTTTTCACTTGTAGATTTTTCAGCAGTAGCTTTTCTTGGCCTTTTAAAGACTTTCAACACTCAACGCCAAAAAGTCATGTTCCTGTACAAGTCTGATTTTCACTGGCAAAGCAATGCATTTCTATGGTTTGATTTCCAAACTCGTGCTTTTACTTATCAGGGAGGAAATGCATCGTAGCAATGTTCAACTATTTTAAGACAAAAAGCGAAAAAAAGAATTACCAAGCGAGGTTTATTTATTAGGGCGATGTCTTATGTTAAACTGATCGCGGAGACACGCGTTTATATATGCCACAAAAACATGAGGTGTATGGGGTTTTTACAGTTTTTCGAAAGTTTTCGCGGAAAAATTTATTAAAAAATATTTTATAGGAAATGAAGAATGGATTGAGTTTGAGACAGCAACAATTACAAGTAATTATTATGTAGCCGGGGCATAATCACTTCAGCATTTCATAAGCTCAGTTGAAGACAAAACGAATGCACATACTCCGAAAAAGCAGCACTTTTATTTTTCTTTAACTCTAAAGATACAGAGATTTTTCCTAAGCTACTATTTTGAAGCGACTCTTGAGTAACAGCTCGTGTGTTCCACAATCGATTTCTTGTTATTAATTTATATTTGATGATAGTAGTGATCCATTCAAAACAGAGAATGGCCAGCACTCCATAAATCTAACTGACGATGTTGTTCACCTTCAAAGCCTGTTTAAACATAAGACAGGAAGTTTGTTAAAGGGGTGCACATAATGCTGTTTCCTCAAAAAATAAATACTTCTGCTAAAGGACCCAAATGAGCTGGGATGCGACAACAAACATGACACAAATAGATGGATGAATTTGTCCGTTATTAATGTTTCTGTTGAGAGCTTTTTACTGTATCCAGATGAACCCCTTATGTAAGTTGTACATCATGGAAGAATCATCAAGTAGAAACTGATGCATTAAACAAGAATGTGGTTCAATACAGAGGAGAAGTTGGTCTCAGTCAACATCCTTCGTGAATGAAATGGCTCACAAATTAGCATATCAACAAATGTAGTATCCACAAAATGGTATCATTTAGGAATAAAAGCGATTTTTTTGCAACAGACGCCAGGATTTATTTAAAAGGTATATTGATAACGTTTCATTTCGTGCTATTTTGAGGTTGGGGAGTTAGGCTAGATTTTCTTTAAAACGCCAAAATGTTATCGCCATTTGCATAATGAAATGTAAACAAACAGTGTACCATCAAAATAAGGTGGAAAAAATCAGAATTCAAACCGATTGCTGTAATTCTTTTCCTTTGTATAACTAAATGATAGAATATTCTTATTTTCAAAACACAATCTTACTGGCATCATTATATTGATTTAAATTTATAGTTGAAGTGCGTGTATTTTATTTCTCAACGAAGACGCACCGGAGAAGAAAGTAAAAATTACTGCAGAAGGCGATTTTTCACAGCCTTCATTAAAGCGCCATTCATTTTCGGAAGTATTCTTAATTTCATTAATCATTAACTTAAACTGGGGAGAAAGGCAAGATTTCGAGATAAACAAGCCAGAGAAAGGGTGAAAAACAGTTTCACGGCAGAGTGGACACTTAATTAACCACTGTATTCCTGAAACGATTAAGTTCGATTTTAGAGTTATACTATTGAGAAGAATAAAGTATCTATAGGATAATTGTTTAATAAAAAACTATCATACTGACCTTTTCCTCCCGCTCAAAAAATGTGCGCGAAATGTTAGGTGGTAAAAACATTCAGCCGCCATCTTGTCTTTGATGTACTGTTTTACGAAAGGAAAGACTGTCCTCTCAAGGGCGACAGCGAGGCTACAATAAACTCATTTTCATCATAGAAATACCTCAATACCTTAAAGAACATGTTTGTGGAACGTAGCACCCAATACACATCATTCAGCTCCAGAAAACCGCCTGCAAATGCTGGTACTGGACGTAAACAATTCACAGCAAATGCCTCTGTGGCACATGGCACTTCAACAGCCCACATTGACGCATGCGCATACAAAATGCCCTCCTGTTCAGCTATCCCTAATTTCCCGTCCTTTTAGAAGGGTCGTGACTAGATTTAGGGTGTGTTCCTTTCGGCGAACCCAAAAACGGATTTTGGATCCTAGATTTGCCAGATTTCGCGGTCGAAAGGAACGTGAAATCCGAAATTGGATTTGTAACCTTGGTAACCTTTCGCCAACGCGTGCAATATGCACAACAGCCTCTCAAGAAATGATGTGTTTTGTACTGTTTGACAAATTATGCGATTATACCGTGCAGAATTTAGTGGTCGGCAGTTCGAATAGCGACGATGGAACATATAAAAAAGACAAAGAAAGAAGCGCATTAAAATTGAAAATTATCTAAAGAATGTCGGCCAGTTTGATCCAGTTCCATAACTCGGATTTTTTTATGTATCACGATCGAGTGCCTGTCGCGTCTACAAGCGAGTTTGTAGTTAG
>CALNXK010000211.1:552500-590000 GCA_942486035.1 Porites lobata | reverse complement strand
CCCATAAGACCATTCGGACCCTGGCAAAAAAATGATGATACCGATGAAAAACATGTGCGACCATTCAAATGAGACCTCTTCAACTGTACTTTCACATGGCACCAGACTAAAAAACTAATGGTTTTTTTCCACATTTACATATAAAAACTCTTTAAAAATGAAATTTGAAATTTTTGTTGAATTGGACACTTTGGTCACTTGTTGAAAAGAAAGGGTTTACATAGTTGGGTTTTACTTACAGCAGCTTTGTGCCCCTCCCCCCTCCCCCCTCCCCCCTCCTTTAATCAGACACCAAAGGGACAGAACCAAGTGTCCACTTTACAGAGCTGTCTGCTTTAATTACTGATGTAAAGTAATATGTATAAAGTTAGATGTCTTTAAGCTATATATGTGCAAGAGAGAGAATTGTTTTGTCCATTTGCACATGGCTAAAAGTTTGTGTAACAACTCCCAACAACATGCAACAACATTGCAACAACATGCAACAGGGTGTGCCAATGGACGCAACATGTAACATTCAACAATGTTGAGAGCTGTTGGCCGACAATGTTGCATCCATTTGCACGCGGCTTTAGGATGAAAAGACCTTATAGAGGTGTTTGCATGGAGGATTTTGATCATATTTTAGGTGATAATTTTGTAATAATATTGATAAAGGGAAATGTTGATAAGCCTATTTTTTTTTTGTTTACATCAGGCAAACTAAGTGATTTGCAACTGGAAGGAGTTTTGTATGCTGTAAGTATAATTATCACCTTATTAGTATCAAGAACTCTGTCAACATTTGTCGGCTTTTGTATTGCTCTTTCTTCTGTCCACATAAAGCATTTAAAATATTTGGGAAAGATGGATTTCCAGCTAAAAATAAATTCATTACAAAAAGGCCCTTCCAGCTGCTGTGGATATGTGGTAGCAGAGAGTGTGTTATTGCACAGTCATGGTCTTTAGTAATAAAATCAAGTTAAACAGCATGAAAAATTCATTTTATAAACTGCTGTTAATTTTTTTAATAGTGTCAAAGACATCAGATGGTCCTTGCCAATGGACAGAGAGCTGGATTCTTTATAGGGGATGGTGCTGGGGTTGGAAAAGGAAGACAAGTGAGTACATTTTGTTTTTGTACAATTTCATGCTGTTAAGTCGATGAACTGTTACTTTGTTTATTTAGACAAAAATCAAGAACGATGGCCATTTTCACTGAGGTGCAAATTTACCTCATTTTCATGCTTGCAAAAGCACTTGCCTCGTTTTCATTTTAAGGTGACTCGACCCAGTTTTTTGGGGAGGTACCATCCTTACTTTGAAGCTCTCTGGTATCCCCTCCTTTACTTTTATCGTAAGTCTAACACATAGAATGGATAACATATAGATCAATCTACAATAATTATAACATAAAATTTTTGGCGATCGGAGTAAATGTCACGTGGTTATAATGCCACACCCCTTTGAGGTCTGAGTCGAAAATCTGCTGTTGCCGGCATTTTTTCGTGAAAATCTCTCGGCTACACATAGTGCGCATTAGTGCCTTGCGCTGAACAGAGTTTCACCAAAATCGCAAAGACCCAATTCGAGAAATTCAGCGGTTTCCAAATTTAGGTCATAATTTATGTGAAAATGATAAGCAAACTTTACACGATTGTATCTAATAAACTATGAGATTCATCCCTTTATTTTGGGCATCGTTATAAGAGATGGGTCCTTGCAAGTCAGCAAAATGCTTTAGGGCCTTGTAAATGCGCACGATTTTGAGCAAAGCAAACATATAGAAATTATAGTTTTCACTATTTGTTGACATTTGTCAGCGTTTAAGAGTCCTTCTCACGAAAAAAGCATTTTCTTAAAAATTCGTAGTTTTTTTTCTTTCAAATTTTTTCAGGGCCACAATTGATTAACTAACTACCCGGACTCTGAATTTCATGGTCCTTGAAAAACTGTGACATTATCTTCTATAAGCGCAAACTTGAGTAAACATTGAAGATTTTTAGCGTTTTGGCTGAGTTTGTGCTTTGGGAGTTGTCTATTGTTTCTAGTCTGTCATTATACAGTATTCTTGTTCAGCATGCATGCAATGACCACGCTTGGGTGACTTCCGAATGCTCACTGCCAAACCTTGAATATAGAACTGTTTACTTTAAGCCCATTAAATTTGTAGTCAAGATTACACTCCAGTTGTTTTCTACTGTAGATTGCTGGCATTGTGTTGGACAATTTTGCACGTGGAAGATCCAGACATACATGGTTTAGTATTTCAGCTGACCTACGATTAGATGCCCAAAGGTGTGTTCAGATTATTTTTTAGCCAAAGTCTGATTATGTATTCAATGGAATTTTGACCTTTTAAGTCAATGATTTTAACCCATTCACTCCTAGGAATTTTTCCAAAAATACCTTTTAAAAAAGTGTACTCTATGACTTATTGGCAAGGTAGGTTTTATTACAGATTAGAAGTCATAAACAGGATTTTCTTTTTCAAAATCATCTTCTGGTCCCTCAGTCGATCCTACAGGATGCAGGCAGTAAATTATTTTGCATCTTTGGAGATCTGATGCATCAGGGGCACAGGATGCGCAGGCAGGGGTAACAAAATCACTGCAGCATTAAGTTCATAATTCCACATTTTTTTGGCACTTTTACATGTAACCCATTCACCCACTAGACCAAAATGGTCCAGGGGTAATATTGGAAGGAATATTCAGAAGCATTTCCACACCAATGATCCAATAAAATCGATAAAATCGGCTTTGGATTTGGATTCACTGGTTCTGGACTGTGACAGAGTTTTCATGATGTGAATCCCTATAGCAGTTTGTTACAAAATCAGGGATTCTGGTAATTGCTCTCTCTCTCTCTCTCTCTGTATAGCTGTAAAATACTATAACTTTAATAACCCAAGAAACTGACAAATTTCTGATTGTTTTTCATTTGTCAGAGATTTACATGACATTGGTTGTTTTGTCAAAGTGATAGACGGTTGTCAGCAGCTGGATAAAGAAACCAGGTACATGAACTCGAATACCACGGGTACATTATTTAGAGTGGGGCAAGAAGGCCATGCCCTCCCCTGCCTTTTTGTCTAAAATCTTGTTAAATTTCAGAAAAAATTCTCTCAACGTCTGTCTTTCAGAATCTCAATTTTTGGACAAAATGCTCTCAGAGTTCTCTCTGTTTTGGAATTTTTTAAATCTTTCTTGAATACTACAAGTTATCTACACTGGCTGGTGTCCGTTGTTATCATTATGTAACACAATATAATTATTCTTGGACAAGGTCCATTAATTCCTTTTCTTAATAATTATTTTCTAAGAGTTCTTTTTCAAACCAATCTGTGCATGCAAGTTGCATTAATTTTCATTTTCCTTCAATTCAGGTGTATTTTTCCCCAAGTGATAATCTGATCCAAAATCTTTCCAAGCCAACTATTGCTTCCTACAGTGTAAAAGAAAGGAGAAGTCACACTGCCATAGAAGCAAAATTTCTGGGTCTCAACAAACTGTGGTCCTGCCAATATGGTAGGAAAAAAGAACAACGAAAAATTTTTGTGCATTATTGCACTTAGGAGTGAAAGGGTCGCTGGTATTTTCCTTCCATCATTGGACAATACAAATGGCCGTCCATCTCTGTCAAGGAAGATTATTGATCCAGAAATCTTGCTTCCACGGTAACATGACATCACACATCTCTCTATAGAAGCAATATTCTGTGATTTATTTGACAGTAATAATAGATCAGTAGGAATTTTAAAACAAATCCAATAACATTGACATTATTTTGTTTTACAGAGTATTTGGCTTACCTGCTGATTTTAAAGAGGGTGTTGTCTTCAGTACATACGCAACACTGGTGTCATCTGTTCAAAAAGGTGAGCATGCAGTATGAATGTCATCTATCACTAGCAATAGACAAAGTTCCTCTTTTTGTTGATCTGTTTTATTATCTTTTTGACAGGTGCTAATCGTCAGAGTAGATTGCAACAGCTCATAGACTGGTGTGGTGGTGAGCAGTTTAATGGATGCCTCATATTTGACGAGTGTCATAAAGCAAAGCATTTTGTTCCTGTAAGTAATTTACAGTAGTTTAGCCCTTATTCTTTCGCATTCATAACTGCAACAAATACATGTAAATACCTTATTTAGGGCAAAAAGCATGGTTTGTTAGAAACTGCCACTATCTGATCATCATTATTCAATTTATGTTTTGTATGAAGTGGATGAGAGGACAACAGTTTGTGTTCCCTTTACATTACACACAGTTCACATAAAGCATGACTGCGCACTGGGTTTCTTGAGAATGGAATTGCTCTTGTTACACTCATTAATGAATGCACAACCATTACACTTTCCACACAACTGAAATTCACTGGCCAGTGATGCATATTGACACCAGACACAGATGTCATGGATTCAACTAAGTACCCTGCTCACTGTAGCTTATTTCATTTTAGGGCAAAGAAGAATCCAGCACAAAAGTTGCTCTTGCTGTCACAACAATACAAAGGTATGATAAAGTTATTCAACTTCATTTTTGAATATCAATTGTTACAATGTAGCATGTAATTATTACACTCTAATGTAATAATTAAAGTGCTAATAATTTTACAATTTGAAAGAAGCAGGGAGCAGGAATGGAGCAGTTGTGATCGAGCACTTGCCTCCCACTTGTGCAGCTCGAGTTCAATTTCCAGAGTTGACTCTAGAAACGTTGGGAGGGGAGGTGTGACAAGTGAGCTAATAGGGAGCTTAAGCAGCGACGTTTTTGAGCGACGCACGTCAACCGGAAGTGGCCTTTTTTTCATTTTTTGACGGTGGTTTTGCGCAAATTTTCAGTCAAATCGAATCTATAAAAGTAAAGAAGCTAAGGAATACAAATTTTATATCATCAAGGCATGTTAAGAGGGAAAATACCTCACTTCCGGTTGACGTGCGTCGCTCAAAAACGTCGCTGCTTAAGCTCCCTAATTAAAGTAACTGTACGCGTCTGCTCAAACTTAAAAACGAGCTGAAAATCGGTTGTTTTTACAAATAAAGTCGGGAAGAATTCTCGATATTTTGCAGGTGTTTTTAGTAAAACAATTATTTCCGATATGAGATGATTATAGCCAACTCATATCCAACACGCACTTGTGGAATAATTGTTAAATATACCTGACCTCCTTAGCGTCTCTACAGAGTTCCCCCCCCCCTTCCCCTACAGTAACTGCTGTGCCCAAATTTTCTCTTTTTTACAGATTTATTCTTTTTTCACTTCATAGAATGCTACCCAAAGCTCGTGTTGTGTACTGTAGTACAACTGGTGTGACAGATGTAAAAAATATGGTAGGTGTAGAGTAAAGTATTATTTTATATAATTGACAATAACGTGATTTTGACTGAGTGTCAGGAAACAGCATGTTACTATTAAAAGGTATCCAACTTTGCTTTGCTAGTTTTTCGCAAACAATGCACTAAGTAAAGGCTGGCATGTACCTTTTAAAAGTACGCTGTACGCCGTTAGCATCTTATGTGATACCACTGTACAAAGTTAAAACTTTAAAGTGACACTTGATCTTGCGACTTGATCTTGTACCTGGGAACAAAGATTTTTTAAGGCGAAATACGTCGGTTGCATCTAAGCGTGGACACGAGACAAAAAAAAAATGTTCTAATAGGGTGCCAGATATGACGTGTTTTTCCGCCAAACATTTGAAGTTTGACAGCCGTTAAAGCAAACTGTCAAGCCAAAGGTAAGTTTGTAGCCAATTAGAACAAGTTTTTTCCTCAGGTGTACACGCTTAGATGCAACCGACAGTAATTATGATCGTCGGGATGAGTGTACTGAACAGGACTGTTGTTTACAGTGATTAACGTTTTGACAGGTCTTCAGGCCCTATCCACATGTATCGGGATAGCTTTGAAAACGAAGACTTTTTTCTCCATTCTTGCCTCCATCCTCACATAAACGGCCTTTTCAAAAAGACCCAGAGGGGAGATTTTTTAAAACGCCGGCTTCTCGTTTAAAGTGGGCTGTCGAAAACGGAGATTTGTGAACACGATTATGTCATGCACCATATACTACTAGTATTACGCATGCTCTGTAAGGGATGCTATCGTCTTTCCATCGTTTTAGGGTTTTCATGTCGACAGGCGAAAACGATTCAAATACGATTCATGAAGACGCCTATTTTTTTTTTTTGAAAATCGTGGAAAAAATCCCCATTTTCGAAAATATCCGGATACGTGTGGACAGGGTGTCAGGGTCAAAGTCAGTTGTATCACTCAGTTGATAGTATTAAACTCTGGTTCAAGGTACATGATTTCTAGGTACTCAGTAGAAGAGCACAAAGACTCTTGTTGCATGAAGTTTTTAAACCCTACAATAATTGCTGACAGATTATTACAGCAACCATGTCGTTTCTGACAATGTTCCCATTCAGTCCAATAGTCAATCAATACAGTACACTGATACAGTGATTTGATTATTTTCAGGCATTTATGGAGAGACTTGGTTTATGGGGAGACGGAACAGCGTTTAAATCGTTTGATTCTTTTCTAGCCAGCATAACTAAGAGAGGTCTTGGTAAGTGGCATAGTTTTCAGCCTAGACTACGAACAGTTTCTCTTTTTTCTTAGTCCGTCGTGCAAAACACCGAGACACGCAGATGACCACGCGCAACACTCTCTCGCGCGCGTACACTCCCCTCACTAAATCTGAAGAAAAGGAGAGGCTGCTGGCTGTCTATTTTGAGCCCCAATGATCCACATACAAATTCTCCCGACTGATCCCCTTACCTTTCCTTAAAGAATTAGTTGAGAGATTTTAGTGATTATTTTATGAATTCTCTAAACTTTTTCTTGTAATGATTTATGGATATTTTTAGGAGAAAATTGATGTTAATCACGTTTGGTACTCAATGGGATAAAGGGGTTATATCATGATGACTTCCATATTCTTGTCAAAGTTGAGCTGAAATTGTAACTAAGTATTCTCAGTCACTTTTTTCCATACTTGGAACTCTAAAAAGAAAGCTATCAAATGATTCGATCTAAGCCAAGGGGAAGTAACGCATGTTCGTTTCTGGTCATTTTTCGAAGAACTCCTGCCTGCTGTACCATGCTTAGCTGTGATAGGAGCGTAAAAGATCTTAAGCGGCAGCGCTTCCTTGGACCGGTTCTGGCAAATTACTCGAAACCTTAACCAAATATATGGGTACACCACCTGTACTGTAACCGTGGAGAGACGGCTAGCTAGGCTATTGGCTAGAACGGTGATGCGCCATGGCGATGCTATTACCACGTCTCGGAAATCATGGTCGACTTTTCTATAGCCTGTCCCAGGCTTTGAAATATTGGATTGTGGTGCGAAGTTAGAGAACGGGAAAAAAATAAGGAGGAAGAGGGGGAGAGGGAGAGAGAGGAAGGAATTTCGCCCTCATTCCCAACCCCACCCCTAGCTGTTTTTCCTGCTCACATCTCCTTGCGTCGCCCTCATAATCTGAACTCCTGGAACAGGCTACTTTTTATGTAACGTGGCAAACACTTTCGCTTTCACTTCTCCATCGGCAGAACGATGTATTTTAAGGTCACTAATATTTAAAATCTTTTCTAGGTGCTTCTGAAATGTTAGCTATGGAAATGAAGGCATCAGGGATGTACGTTTCTAGAGGTCTTAGTTTCAGACAGGCTGAGGTAATGCATAATTTTAGAAATGGCATCGTAATTTTGTGTTGTAACCAGAAGTTTTTCTAACATACTGAAATATAAGGCTTTTTTTTGCAATGCTTATTTCTTCTCTTCTGTTCCTTTTTTGTTAACAAACTTTGATAATGCTTTTTTGTCGCATTTCTGCAGTTTGTTAATGTTGAGGCGACACTGACTGCGGAACAGAGGAAGGTTTATGACACTGCAGTTCACGTTTGGTACGTATGGCAATGTAAAAAGGTTAAATCTTCGTATTAACTGATTTAAGTAGACCACAACTTAAGATGGAATCATTCAGTGGTTTGTTGTACCAGGGCTCCGGGATTAACTTATGTGATTTCGTAGAAATTGCACTCAAAACTTGTGCGTTTGTTTGAGTCAAAGCAAAAGCAAAACAACAATCACAGTCGGTATTCTGAGAAGTAACGGTTGTGTGTATGTTTCACAATCATAGTGTGAATATGTTTCAGCTTTTTTTCTTTTTCTCTTTAAGGAGCGAGTTAAAGAAGTCATTAGAATTTGCCATTGGTCGCACCACCTCTTCTACACCAAGGGTGTGGTCAGTCTTTTGGTCCTGTCATCAGCGGTTCTTTAAACAGCTCTGGTGAGTATTTAATCCCGTCTCTGGTCTTTTAGGGGCGGATATTACAACAAAGATTGAACGTTATTTAACAAAACACTGTTCCAACGCTCACACCTCAGTATCGTTTGCTGTTCATATCAACAAGAAGACGACAACCCAAATTAGAAAACCATTTATCTACTTGAAATAAGTACCCTACCGACGGATTAGGAAACCCTCTTCTTGTTAGGCGTCGTTTAAATAGCCGACCGTAAGATTCACCTTAACGTTATTTCCGTCTTGTTTCCAGTAATGTTGTGCTCGATGCTAGTTCGTTGGCATAAGGCAGAGTCGATATTGTCTCCAATTACAGTGTGGTACTGTTTGCAGACGCTATCGCCTTTTTATTGGATGATAGGGACCTTAAGGCCCAGTTCAGACGTCGTGCTTCTGCCGTGCCGAACTTAATTCTAATTCGGTTCGATTGTAGCACGGCAGGAAAACAACTTTGATTCAAACGTCGTGCCAGAGTCGAACCAAATTCAGGATTTACTGATGCCTCGTAACAATTCTCCTCCTAACTCCCCCTGGGAACGCAATCTCGCCAAAATACATTAATGTAATTTATGAATTTTGCTTAGCGAGGCAGAAGCACGACGTTTGAATCGCTGCCGCGCTAGAGCCGTGTAGCACGGCAGCGCTTGTCGAACTTAATTGCTTGCCGAACTTAATTCAAAAGTTTGATTCAGACGCCGTGCTTCTGCCGTGCTTTTGTCGAACTTAATTCCCGAATTTAGTTCGGCACGGCAGAAGCACGACGTCTGAACTGGGCCTAAGATACTCTGGACGCGGCCGAGGAGGACGCCAACCGGAAGTGAAATGTTCAATTCTTGGAACAAATTAGCATAATGCCACAGCGTCGACCTGAAGTCGCGAAAAAGTCGTGAAAACTAGAAGTTTGGCCGCCTCGTAAAACGGTGAGTTGGTTTTCTTGTTTTTAGTGCAGAAATTGCCTTTCGTACAGGATTTTCGATCCCTTTTACTTCAAGAGACACATTTAAGTGTTTTTAGTGAGGTGTTCTCTAAAGATTGCCTCGTATTTTTTTGCTATCAAGCCTTTTGGTTTCAGTGTTTTGGCGGCAACTGAGAATGAAAGTGCTGAGTCTTTCGACACAAATGTAACACTATAACTGCTTGTTTTTAAGGGGACAACGTTCTCGCTTTAGGATAGTATTTGAAAACTTAAGAGACAAGAAGTCGAAAAAAAATTGTTGAAAAACAAAAAATCTAGGCTTGTAATAAACTTGAACATGTCAGAGAAAATTGAGATCTCGAACAAGACGCCATGGTTCATTTATTAACTTTTATAATTTTATTTGTTCACTTTTAGTTCAGCGATGGAGCGGTCTGAAGATCAAAATCTCGCCTTAGTACGGGAAGTTCTCATAACAGAACCATATCGTTTTAAAGCAAGATCTAGAACAACGGAAAGCGAAAAAGTCTGGCAACAAATAGCTGATAACCTGAACTCCGATCATACCCTCAAGTTTCCCTCGAAGAAATTCGTTTTTTTTTTTTAGAGAAACTGGAGTCATAGCCGGCAGCACAAATTTTTCTTCCAATAAAAGATCGTTAAGGTATCAATCAAGCAAGACTTCACGAGTTATGGAATTAAAACACGAAAGCATTACTTTATCCTCTCTCGTCAGGCGAGCACTCAACCCAACCTGCTCAATCTTAATTTGTTTTTCCCGCGAAGGTGGCGGCGTCCTCGCTCCAGGCCTTCTCCGTTCTCTTTACCGCCGCGTCCAGAGTATCTTAAGGTGTAAATCTTAAGGTCCCTATTACCGACGAGGTTGCAAGGGAAACTGGGTCAAACTGCGTCCCCAAAACAGTCCCATAGTGCAGTTTGACACAAGACCGACCCAGACTCCTGCCCAACCTCAAAACTCTGTGTCCGAGCGAGGTTAAGAAACCTAACAAAAAGAAAACGAATTTCATTTGTATGAGAATAAAAAAAATCGTTTTCGTATCAATGGCTTCGCACTTAGCCTCGCTTTAAAACAGAGGCTTGGAGCAACTCGGTAATGGCTACATTCGTGGGCCGCTTGGGAGCTCTCGGAATAGCTTACAGGATTGAGTGAGAAATTAATGAACAAGCGACGGAAACAAACCCTAACCCTGAAATAATAGAGCTACGTACCTGCTAGAGCGAATGAAATTATATTTTTTGAAGGGCTTCGTGACAGTGGCAATGTAAGGTAATCCAAGACAGTCTTTGATTCTGGATTGCACGCTGTGGGTTCCGGAATCGTTATCATTGGAACTTGGATTTGGGATTTCCAATCGTTGGTGGGATTACGGATTCCAAAGTCCAGGATTCCGGTTATCACACGAAAATATTTCCTGGATTTCGGAATCCGAATTACCTGATCTTGGGCGGATCATTATACGTTTCTGGGAAACTGCCCACCTACCCCTCCCCTAAGCTAACATTTTATGCCCTAAGTGAAAAGTAAGTGTTGATGTTGGCTCAGGGAAGGGGTAGGTGGGCAGTTTCCCAGAAACGTATAATAATCACATGGGGCAATTTTGCCAGTATCATGTTCCACTTTAAGCGCCAGCAGGCATTTTTACTTTGTAACCTGGCTTATATTGGGTCTGATAATAGATATGATGTATATGAATATTTTTACAGCATGAGTATGAAAGTTCCTACCATAGTGGAAGAAGCCCAGCAAGCATTGCAGGCAGGATATTGTGTGGTCATTGGTCTCCAGTCCACTGGAGAGGTTTGTTTTCTCCTTCTCTCCAATTTTTTGTTGTATCCACTCCAAACGGGTTATAGATTCTGATAACAGAAAAATTTCTTTATTTCAAGGTCAGCCAGTGTTTAAAAAGTAATGTTTGAGACACTGAGAACTTTTTGCAAAGTTAGTAGAAAGTACGTATTAAATAATTATTTGCCCCTCACATTGTGTAGAGAGTTTCACATAACATTGTAGGTTCTATTAGTGGATGCACTTGATGCAAAGCTATCGCTGCAAGTATTTTATGATCCTTACGGTCTACTCAGTATTTGTTTGACAAAACAAAAAAAATGGTTGGGTTCTTTCGAGAACGCGCAATTCGTCTATAAAGAAGACCTGCAAATTGCTGGATTTGGCCGCTGGATGTATGATGGCCATCGTATTTTCCCTGCAATAATGTTATTTCGTTGGACTAGCAATTCACCTGTCAAGGCGGATTTTGTTTATCTGGAAAGTGATAGGTTACAGCAAGACTATCAATTTTGTCCAGAAGGCATGATCGACCACAGGTCACTAGATTTCGTGGGTCATGGGCCATTTTTGATAATTTTACTCAGGTATTGTTTAATGACCGACGGTTATTTACTTACTACTTATTAACCGAGAGTGAGGTCGTTACAGGGAAGTCTCAGCCCAAGGCCTTGATTTATTGACCGAACGATAGCACAACAGAACCATTTTTAAAAATACTTTTTTAAAGTTAGATATATGTCCCTTCGAATTCAATTCCACCAACATTTGACAAATTCAACGACATGGAATAACAGCGAGGAATTTTGAAACGGAATGAATTCACTTTTTAGGAGACGTTTTCATTACTGTCGTTGTCGTCGTTGCTGAAACTCCCCAATGATCATGAGAAAGTAGTTGCTTGAATAGAGTTTGGCTTAAGTCATTGTTTTATTTGTCAGGCAAGTTTGGAAAGTGAAATATCACGTTGTGGTGGAGTACTGAATGGCTTTGTCTCAAGTACAGAAGAAATCATTAGCAGGTTTATCACGCAGTATTTTCCAACTCAGATAATCAAATCGGTGAGTAATTCTGAACAACCCTTCTTAGCTGGTGAGATTTAACTCACGCGAGTTCTTAATTTCACGAGCGCTTTTGTTCTGGCGTTGGAGATCAGAGATGATTGAGGAAGTCAAGTTGACACCTCTCTTTCAGGTCCGTTCACTAAGATTTTAAGTTGCCGGGTATAATTTTTATGCAAAGTTTCGACGGAGATTTTTACAACTGGGAAGTTCTTTATGTTCATTTTTTCTTCTATTTCCTATGTAAGTAGCCGGGGGCCTTACTCACAGTTCCCAGGGGAAATTCCCGGTCCCGGACCCTCAATTACAGCCCTGTTCTTTCCCCTTGCGACTTCAGCGCCGCTGAAAAGCACTCCTGCGCTCTGATTCCACCAGCTTTGCAGGCTAATCTCAAGGATGGTACATCACACAACGAATGGATAATTTTGAAAATCCACTCTATACTCAACATTACTTAATACACTTTCTGTAACCTGCAAAGCAGGCGTATTTTGTAGCGTGACTGTTCTCCCGCCATCTGGGATATTGAAACTGACAGAGAGTTCAGTCACCTGTTCAGTTGGCGTCAGTGAAAAAATGATTCAAGATGACGGACGCGATCAATAAACATTTGTACGTCTAGGCTTTAGTTTAAAAAATGTTTGCTCTGCAGGCCACACTTTCTGCCTTCCACATTTCAAGATTTGATGGTAGTTCTCCTGTTATTGTTCATAAGCCACGGAAGTCCAGTCCAACAAACTTGTTTACTCAATTTCCCGGCCTTATTTTTGTTTCGGATAATGTGAAGTTAAGTAAATTTTTTTAAAAAAGAGAGAAATCAAGGCTATTATGTTCTTTATGTAGAATGGCGATGTTGTTGAAGATCAGTGGAGTGTTCAGGCTAAAAATCTTCTACAAGGTTTTGTTAAGAAAATTAATCTCCCAATCAGGTTTGTATCAATGTTATATTCTTTAAAACCCTTTTAAAGAGCCTGTCTCACTAGGATGAGCTATTGCTGTTTTAGGTCAATGCTGTGCAAGAGTCCCTACTTAGCACCTTAACCTAAATACAAAATGCTCCTGAGGAATTACACAGAAAATAGCAAACAAATTTTTAATCATGGAGCACTAACCACTATTTTTTTTGGTGATTGGTACAGGCATAGTATTAAAACTTGAACAATTTGGTAGAACGTTTTCAAGTTTAAATCCATGTCCATTCTTGCCATCCGTTGCAACAGACGACAGAAACCAGTTTCAGTGCTAAAAAATATTCTTAAATAACAAATTTGCCGCATTATTTTTGGGATTAATCCTAGGTGGGGATGGAAAGGATTATGTTATGGACTACCATACACTGTCTCACTCCACCCAGGTGTATAAATTTGGGTACCAAAAGATTTAATCCTGGGTGGAGGTGGTAGGGATCCTGTTATTGACTACTATCCCGTCCAAGGAAGAGCAAAAATATTCCTAGTCGCTTCATGCTATGGAGATCGGAATGTGGTACGGCTGAATGGGCCACCTGGCTCGAACGCAGACTTTACCTTCGTACCTTTGTGACATATTTTTGTCTCTAGTCCTCTTGATGACCTTATAAACCAGCTCGGAGGACCAGGAAAAGTAGCGGAAATGACAGGCAGGCGTGGTCGCGTGGTAAAAACTGACAAGCAGCCTCAACCTCATTACGAGGCTCGAGAATCAGACAGCAGCAATGTGGATAGTTTGAATATTCAAGAGGTGAGCAAAGTGATCAGAACTAAATCTTGCGCCGTGTTCCGAATAAAATGGTAGAAAATGCGATTTACAGTCTGTAATTACAGTGATCAGCATAGACGTCATCCTCGGCCAAGACCCTAGAGCAGGTAGCCAGATCGAAAACTTTCGTCGCACGACTCGTCGCACCGTTTCTGCCGACCTGACTGACTGCCCCTGGGTCTCCGAGGATGAACTCTGCGATTGTCCCTTACATTTAAAAACAGGAATGTCCTTTCAGCGCGAGAAAGACAGCCTAGTGCTTGTGTTTGTTAGTTGTTCCTGGGATTACAAGTTTTCAAGTGTAGTCCAACCTTTAAGTCTTACTCTAAATCTGAATAAGACTCTTATGCCTTAAATTCAGGTAGCAATCCGGTTTCGGATCTTCGTTTCATTCCCCAGTATTTTTCGCTTTCGCTATGACAACTAAGTCGGCATAAAGCAATTGCTTGAAGCTCAAGAACTGCCTCTTTAAATACCACAGTTTTTAGAGAGTTGTTTGAGTATATCTAAACATTCAACGTTGTTTTTTCGATTGCATTGTATCACAGAGGAACAGTTTTATGAATGGAACAAAACTTGTTGCCATCATTATCTGATGCCGCCAGCACTGGTAGGTTCCCTTTGCATCTTGATTCGTTTGAAGTTACCTGGATTAAACCTTGCACTTTTTAAGAGCCCATGACTGTAGATATCGAGAATCGCTGGCCAGGCTAAAAAAAACGAAAATTCTGATAATTTGTCAGAAAAACCCCTTTGGGAAACTATCTTCGAAAAAAATATTTCAACTTTCAAGAATCTATAGTTTTCGAGAAAATGAGGAAAAACGAAAATAGCGGTTTTTACCTAATTAATTATGCAAAAATAAGAGTAAAAATGACCTACTTTATCGCGTCTGTACCGTGGCAAGATTCAAAGCTATAAAACAGAAATATTTTCGTTTAAAAGAATTCTTTGTTTTCTTTCTATCCATGGTATGTTTTAAACCATAAACTTGATTTTGAATTTTTTACGGTTTTTTAAAAACTACCACCAAGCGCACTTTTTAAAATGGCTAAAAAATGAGCAACTTCAGAGGCAAAAAACTCACCTTGGTATGTGTGATACCTAGCCAAAATGTATACTAGGACAATGTTCAGCTCTTATATTAACAGAATATGAAACAAAAAATCTGGGTACTCCGGGTTCGCCTTTACAAAATAAAAAGTTTCGTGACCACCAGTGGCAAAATGTCACAAATTTGCATAAGTCAAATTTGTAGAGAAATGATGCCGTCTGATTTTTCTTTGTAGTTTCGGTACGTGGTATATTCGAAACGTAGTAGAAAGGATGAAAGCGCCTTTAAATGAAGCTAAAATTAAGTAAAGGATCTGAAAACTTGATATCCCTGATAACAAATTGCTGTGAAGGTTGGTGACACAATAGACCTATTCGGCTAACTCAATGTTGTACCCAATTCAAATCTCCCGGGGATAAGATTCTTTGTGTATTGTATTTGCATTATAATGTGGCATTCACATTTAAATGATGTGGAAATTCCTGAAACAAAACGTTTTATTCCCAAAGGGTTTGAATTGGGTACAACATTGAGTTAGCCGAATAGCTCTATGTGGCAAATTTGCATAAAAAGGCATCTGCATATTCCTATCGTACACAAGGACAGGTTTGAATACTGTTAGCATCACGCAATATTTGAGGCTTAAGAATAGCATAACCAAGAGAATAGCTAATGTTAAATGTTTTATAATTTGTATGTTAGCTCTTCTTAATTGTACATTATAAAATTAAGGTTGCTCAGCAATTGTTGTTGGGTGTTGGAGTACTGTAAGTATTCTGCAATTGCGTGACCGTTGTCAAACTCAGCAAAGTCAGACTTTATTTTTACCGGTACGATAAAAAAAATGTGAGCTTATGAAGTAAGTAAAGAAATATTATTCATTTCAGATTACTTAACCTTACTTTATTCACCTGAATGAATTTCGCGGTCATACATCTTTCTTGGAGTGGTCACATGCTTTTATGGTACCGATAGTTCATTCGTCGAGGCATTTAAGGGATTTGCCATTAATAACACTATACATCAGACCCTATAAGTTTTCTATCGATAAAAATCCGAAATAGTTAATTTTCTCAGTAGTTTTTCAAAGTTATATTTTGGTGAAATTGCCACTTCTCGCGTATTAAAAATAACGTAAGTAAAGACTAGATTAAAGTAATCATTGCCCCCTTTTCTCTCTTTTCTGAAATTCTTCCACCTCCTCTTTCTGCCTCTTCACTGTTCGTGCGTTCAACACTATCAAGTCCAGACACGATTTCGACCCGTAATTGTGCCATTGATTGGTTGAAACCTTCATTGAACGGACCCTGACGGATCCTTGCAATTGTCCTCTCAATAGAAAAAGTACATCAGATGGAGGGAGTCCTGCCGACACTGTGGTCGTTTTTTTTTTTTTGAACCATGAATATCCTTCATGAACCCATTTAGCTTTCCATTTATTCACCAAGGTTTTAAACTGATCAAAATCAACAAGGATGGGTTTTTCCACTGGTGCCTCATTAGCAAATTTTCACCTATCTTTATGTATCTTGAGAGAGTTACACACCAAAAAAGCCACATTTGGGGTAAAAAATCTACTTCCAATTTTTCTATTCACCTTCTATTCTCTACAGATTAATTAAATGTCCCTTTCCTGAAAAGTTAGCGGCCAAAATTCCTTGCAAAACAAAGACAGTGCCGGGAAGACGATCAAGTGCCGGAACAACAGAAGAAGAAAGGCAAAGCAAAACAGCAAATATGCTGATTTGTGCTCTTCTTGAAAAGAACTGTCACAGGGAGCCCATTACCCCCGTCTCACACATTGACAATCTGTAACCAGCTGTTGTCATGTTTCGTTCCTGCGGATATATAATATTAGATACCGTCCAAACTTAAGGACACTGTAATTAGAGGGTCTGGTGCTAAGAAGGAAATATCTAAATATTGGATTGTTTTTTGCCTGGTATCACAAATGGCTAGAGCTAAAATTTCCATGGTCAAAATTCCAAACCAACGAAAAAATGTTTTTTCCGTAATTTTTTTTGGTAACGGCACATGTTATTCAGCAATTAAATAGCCCCAGCCCCTCGCATATGCCATAGCTAAACATCAATTTAAGAGCAGTTTTATCTCATAACTTTTCTTTCCCTTTGTCTGAAGTTCTTTCCTTCTTTCCTTCGGGAAACGGTTAGGCGTAAATAAAACCGCCGATGCCACTTACTCACCTGGCTATGTTATTTAGCTCCTTAGTCGCTATCAACTACCCTGACAGCGGAGGTCCTTCGATCTTACTATAAATAAGTCGGGAAGAGGAAGAGAAGGGTAACTATCAACTAAACAGTGATTCGATCGGACGTTCCGGTGTGAAGGCTCGAGCTGGGACATTGCGGGTACTGACGTTGATACTCCTGAGCAAAAGGCAGGTATTTCTTTAAACAAAGCTCTGGTCTGCGGTAAATGGTACTTACGTCGATATAAGTTCGTTGTCGCAAACTGCGATAGGCCAGGGGCGTCAAGGATGACCTTTCTGATACTTCTCTTTTCAAGATGATGCTACGTTTTGCAAGCACTCGACATGGGTGGGAGTTGGTTAGAGTAGCTCAAAAGCGGTGAACAAGGAGTCTTATCTTCCATGGACAAATCCTAGTTGCATCGTCGTGAAAGGTGATTTACTCTGTTTGAGTACAGTTGAAACTCCTTGTGCGACCACCTATCCAATGCACCAAAACCCACCCAGTTAAGTCTCCCAGCTGGAATCTCTCCTTGACCCGCGACCACTAATTGAGGCTGAGTGTATAATGATTTTGCATTGTTTTTAACCTCTTGTAAGCGACCACCTGACGAGTTTTCTGATCTCTTGTGGTAGGAACAACAACAACATGGAACTGCACATATCGCAACTTAAAAATTGCAGGCAATGAATTATCTTCCTTAAAGTAGATGTGTCCAGTTTTCTTCTCAAAGAAACCTCCTGTGGTTCGATTCTCGTAAGAGATCACCTCCCGTTAGCGACCACTCCACTACGTCTGCGCATTTTGGGTGGTCTCTTTCGAGAGGTTCGACTGCGTGTAGTTCCCTTTTCCAGTTCTTCGGGGGCGTCGGTTGGAACTTGTTTTGGTTCATGGGTTTCGCGTATAGATTTACACACTACGGCACTGCTACATTATATTTTGAAATCAACAAATATCATTTTGTATTTGAAGGAAAGCGCCCCTTGGCAGGTGGTATAACTCCGCGATGACCTAAAAGAGGCAGTTTTTGCGGGAAAAATGTTTCGGATTCGTTTCGGAGGAGAGAAACCGCTGGACCGTATGAACTACGATCACTTAGCTGTTTCCTAGGGCCTTGGTAGCTACCTAATATACTTCTATTTGTCAAAAGTAAAGAAATTAACCAAGGGACGGTTTGTTGTTTGTAATACGTAGTAAAAAAAATCAGATTTCAACATCTCTGACAAGAAAATGCTAACTTTTAGTGCGTGACTGACAGGCATGCAAAGTTAGTATCCCTTATTTAATTCTGAAAAGAAAATAAACTACTGAGAAACAAATGATGTTGCGAACAACACATTGTCTGTTCAAAACAAAGTCTCCATAAAATTTCATAAGGAGAAAAAAAAAATCAGGAAAAGAAGGCGGAGCTGCTCGAGACGTCGTTGCGTGACATTGTTACTCTAACTGTTAGTTTATGACTTCCTCTCACGCGGTGTAGCCCGTTAGCAAAAAACCTCCTTCACAATAAAATTTAACGGAAAATGTACCTACCTATTCTAGATATACCGGAGGCGAATTTACGATGATACAGATGGACGCTAATTCAAGGAAGTTAGGAAAAGAAACGAGAGACATGGGATATAGTTTACATAATAATTCGGCTCTTTTATATAACGCTTCTTCGAGGTCGATTTTTATTATTATTTTTTTGTGGACGGTTAATTACTCTGATATTTTAACACAAACTTTATCAAACAACGTTTTCTTGCTTCGTTGTGTTTCCGAACATAACATACTGACCCTGGATTGAAACAAAACCGGCTGCCGCAACATTTCTCTACAAATTTGACTTATGCAAATTTGTGACATTTTGCCACTGGTGGTCACGAAACTTTTTATTTTGTAAAGGCGAATCCGGAGTACCCAGATTTTTTGTTTCATATTCTGTTAATATAAGAGCTGAACTTCGTCCTAGTATACATTTTGGCTAGGTATCACACATACCAAGGTGAGTTTTTTGCCTCTGAAGTTGCTCATTTTTTAGCCATTTTAAAAAGTGCCATTGATGGTAGTTTTTAAAAACCCATAAAAAATTCAAAATCAAGTTTATGGTTTTAAACATACCATGGATAGAAAGAAAAGAAAGAATTCTTTTAAACGAAAATATTTCTGTTTTATAGCTTTGAATCTTGCCACTGTACAGACGCGATAAAGTAGGTCATTTTCACTCTTATTTTTGCATAATTAATTAGGTAAAAACCGCGATTTTCGTTTTTCCTCATTTTCTCGAAAACTATAGATTCTTGAAAGTTGGAAATATTTTTTTCGAAGATAGTTTCCCAAAGGAGTTTTTCTGACAAATTATCAGAATTTTCGATTTTTTTAGCCTGGCCAGCGATTCTCGATATTTACAGTCATGGGCTCTTAAATTCTTTTAATACTTGAAATTTGAGGGCAACCTTGAAGTTATTTTCACACAAAGAATCGCTGGCTCAGTGTCTGTTAGCGTTCAATTGAGTTGCCATTACTTGGAATTTCGTGTAGAGACTCGAAATTTAGAGTGATGTTTCTTGACTTAAAGTTCTACTCAAGCAGGAATAAAAGGTTTTCCTCGGGTAAAAGGAACCGCAATAAATAACGTGTATAAGTGACAAGACAAGACGATAATTTACTTGGGGTCGTATACCACCTGGTACATCGACTGTTTTCCAAATGATTTAATATTACAATATTCTGTGTGATATCATTTGTAAGACTCATTGAATTACACAGGTATCTCGTTACACGCGGATCTCCGAGCAGCCAATGGCCGTTTTTATACTAAGGATGCATTATCCGTCTGGACGAACTTGGGCAAACATTTTGTAGTTCGTCTGGGTTATGCGTCTCTAGTATAAAGACGGGCACGAGACGCATTATGCGTCCAAACGAACTACCTTTCGTAGTGCGTCGTTCAAGACGTATTTCGAAGGAAAGTTCGTCCAGAAGCATAATGCGTCTTGTGCCCGTCTTTATACTAGAGACGCATAATCAGACGAACTACAAATGTTTGCCCAAGTTCGTGCGGTCGGATAATGCGTCCTTAGTATAAAAACGGCCATAGACGCATTATGCGTCTGGACGGATAATGCGTCCTCTAGTATAAAAACGGCCAATCAGTGCCGCCGTGTTCATGTGACCATTGAGCTGCCTTGGAGTGCTGACAAAGCTGTTCAGCAACTGGGAAGATCACACCGGTCAAACCAGACAAGGTACATGCACTGCCCAAACACAAACGTTCCTATCCCTTTGATATAAGCTATTTCCTAAAGAAGAAGGAAATGGTTGCGCGCTGCACGTTTACCATTTTTTAATTGTACCTCCGCTTGATTAGCCTTGTTGGAAGGGTAGCGTTCTGCCAAGCAGGTTTAAACCCGCCGTTTAAACCCAACACCAACCAGGGTCTTCAAAAAACTGATCATATCATGCTGCCTGTTATCTAAGATCTTGTCTCATTCCAGATGATCTGATAGTCACGTCAGTGGGCGGTGATGTTAATCCATTGGCCTTGTCTTATTCATCCTTTCTTAACAATTCGAAGGGGACGTAAAAAGAACCCACACTGCTGTTGGAGAAGAGAGTGAGAGGTAGACCTCTGTGGTGTGGTTTATCTCTCACGTGGAAGGGAACTGTCACGGGGCACAATACTTGGCTTCACGCTTTTGCGTTTACCCTGCCAAGAATTGGACAGTCTAGTAAAACAAAAAATAAAATTCCTTGTGATTAAAAATCTGAAGGCTTTCCTGGAATATCACTACTTCCATAATATCCTGTGTACAGCCGCCTTCTCCCCTTGGGAAAAATCGGCAAAAGGGAGGGGGCGGCTTTACACAGGCTACTCCCATGATCACTTTTCTTTCGCCAAAATCCCCTTTGTACCATGGGAGTCAGAGGAGGGAGATATCATGTGATAATGTTCACCGTCTAATTGGCGCGCTCGGGGGCTCCGCTTTTCTCCAGAGTTTTACTGGCTCTAATGTTTTCTTTGTTTTGTTTTGTTTTTTTAGTGGACCTATCTATAAACTTGTAACAACAAACTTGGGCGGTGAAAGAAGATTTGCTGCGGCTGTGGCTCGACGGCTTCAGTCGTTAGGTAATGTTTAAATGTTTGTCAAACTCGGAAAATCGTGAACATCTGACGTATTTGTGAATTATTCTCACTCAGTTGCAAGGAAAAAGCTAATCAGACATAAAAACAAAGAAGCTGCAAGTATCAGCGGTAATTAGTTTGAGAAAGATGATTTTTAAGTTTGACACAGGCGGCTCGAAATGAAAAAATCCGAGTACACCCATCCAACAGGAGTTAAAACTTTGATCATCTGTCTACTAGCCCGGCCAGATGCTCTACCACTAAGCTACAGGGGTCACGTGGGAGCTAAGGTCCCTAAACTAGGTCCATGTGGCAAACATCCTGCATACTTCTAGCACTAAAATGTCGATATGTACTGATGTAATATGATAAGAGATGTGATGGCAGGGTGCAAAGAAAATCATTTTTATAGCTTGCCATTCGGGCAAGCTGAAGCTAGCATTTACTAGCCCAGACATCATTTTAACTAGCCCTAAAAGCTTTTTGACCAGCAGAATTGATTTCACAGTTCTTCCTTTATCCGAATTGCTCAAAAAACATCACTTGCTTATCGGGCAAGTTAAAAAGAGAATTCACCAGCCTGATAACAAAATCCACTTGCCCCGAGCTATCGGACACTACTTTCTTTGCACTCTGGATGGTGAATTTTGAGCCTGGTGAATACATGAGAAATATGATTTTTCAGTCAGTGACACAGGCGGCTTGGAAGAAAAACATCCGATTACTCCCAGTAGGCGGTCAAACTTATAACATTCTGGTTACTAGTCCAGATGCTCTACCACTGAGCCACAGGAGAAGTTTTGGAGCTAAGTTCATGTGCAAACATCCTGTATGTAATACTGCTAGATTGTCTAGAACTAGTCCTAGCAGAATACAGTCGAAGCTCTCCATGCGACCACTCTCGTGGTCTAGTTACGACCACCTTTGTGAAACGTCGTTTGGACAGTGACTTAAACAATTTAGTGAAAAAGCTCTTGTAAGCGACCACTCCAGTAAGCGGCCGTGAACGCTTTTGGGATTACCCAAGTGGACGGGGTTGTCGCTTACGAGAGCTTCGACTGTATCTAGAACGTTCTTATCCTAGCAGTATGCTGGATGTTTGTCACGTGAACCTAGTTTAGTGGCCTTAATCATTTGTAGCTCAGTGGTAGAGCATCTGGACTGGTAGCCAGAAAGTCATAGGTTTTCTTTTGTTTTCCCAGCCAAAAGCATCAATCCATTCAACTAAACAGCCATGACAGAGCCCCTTTAAGTTTTTGTTTTGTTTACCTGCAGGTGCACTTACCAAAGGTGACAGACGAGTAGCGACTGGGGCTGACTTAACGCAGTTTAATTTTGACACGCCTTACGGCCGATCTGCACTCAGGAACATGTACCAAGCCATTACTTTGGTATGTCAGATAGCCTGTTTCGGGATAAAAGATAATAGCGTAGTAACTAGCTAAATTGTTTTTTATTCTCGATATTTTTGACCAACTAGTTGGATTTTACTAAAACAATTATTCCTCTCGCCCTCATGGCCTCTTAGTCAATAGCCCATTCGGCCTTCGGCCTCATGGGCTATTGACTCAGAGCCCATTCGGGCTCGAGGAATAATTGCTAAAAATCCCACGTTAAAGCGCCCCTCGGTTTTAAACCCTCTCCCGGATCTAAGTCCATCTCTTTGCTAACGAAGATATTACATATTCCGGATACAAGTCCCCCGGATATAATCCCCCCCGCCCCTATTTATAAGCCTACCCAAAACCCCTCAAGACGTTATATAAGCCCAGGGGCCCGTTTCTCGAAAGTCCCGATAATTAACGGGCCCGGTAAGCCGTCTCCGTTTATATTAAAGATCGAGGTTTCAAAAGTTTTGCATGTAGCATGATAAAACTATCAGTTCGTGAGACGAAATGGGGTAGTTTGCCAGCCAGGACCGGCGCTCTTCTTCTTTATATTTCGATTTGAATATTTGATTTTGGGCCCGAAAAGTTACCGGGACTTTCGAGAAACGGGCCCCAGGGTTTTAACGTGAGATTTTACGGTATCGGTATGTCAGAAGTGGTCACGAATTAGAACCATGTGTGCTTGTTGCTTGTGTCATCTACGACCGAGCGTTTTTTATTTGAACTTGGGACTTATTTTGCCTTTTTTTTTCAGCAATCCATTTGTCTCGGAGTTGCTTTGTCTAAGGTTCTGTTAGCAGCACAAATTCCCGACAAGCATGAATTCACAGAGTTTAACTCCATCGCAAGGGTGAGTTTTACTTCGTTGGTCGCGAACGTGGTTAAAATTCTTGTTTAATTTCTCTCCTTAAAAGTGGATTTGGAAACAAAATTGATGATGTCAGAGACAATTTTATATGGCAGTTAGGCAGCGATGTTGCTTCATAAAAATTTTGGGCAACACGTGGGAATGGATAAAGGAAAAACGTCATTTTGTAATAACATATAATGCGATCAGTAAAAAATGACTTGATAGGAAAAATTAGAGAGACCTTGAATAGTGGAAACAGGAGATACAGTAGTAGCCTGTTTATAATAATACTAAGCATTTGGAAAAATGTAAGCTCCTTGTTTGTCTTGTCCCATCGCGTTTCTTGCTCCTCAGCATGGCGTATTTGTACCACGTGACTAAAGCACTACAAAGCGCCCATTTCGTTCGGTAGTCTAGCCCGCGCCATAGACGAAACTAAAGTCTGGTTAAGTCTGTCTACGAAAAAGCGCCGAAATCCTTGTTCTGGGCCCCAGTTGTGTACCAGGATTTGAGTATGCGCCATGATTGGCCTTTTAAAAATGCCATTGTCCATTTGCCAATCAGGTTGAAAAGAAACTGGAAACGCACTTCTGGCAAAACGCTTATTCCGTTGTGGGCCCAGAACAAGGATCTCGGCGCTGTTTCGCAGACATTACCTGGAATTGCCTCTCAAAAATATGAAAAAATCAAATCGGCAAGTTTAAATTTACGCAACTCAGCATAAAAGCGACTCTAGCATAGGAGGATTTGAAGATTTTAGTCCAGCATAGGGTAGAAAACTTCAGCTGCACTAGCTTTAGTATAGGCTAAGGGTTACAGGGTCCTGGCGGCACATCCCCGCCCAAAAAATCCTGAAAAAGTACCCCCCGGGGGAGGGGGTTAGATTACATATGCGACGTAGGCTATTGGTAGTCCAGTTTCACATTAGTGGTTACTTATGAAGAAAGTCTTTCTCAAAGATGGTCCATTACATTTACCGAGGTGTCCAAATGACTGAATTACTCTCAAGTTTAACAAAGCCCTGTTTTCTTTGGTTTCACAGCAATGTCTTCTGTCCATGGGAGTAACAGACGCCAGTTTCGTGGTGAAAGACAAAGACGCCAGCGATGTGGGAAAATTTCTCAACCGTATTTTGGGTCTTAGTGTGGAAAGACAAAATTTGGTAAGTACAAAGATCCTTCCTGTTTGGTAGCAATGAAACGTACGTTTGAGGGGAAGTTGTGGGACTACCCTTGTTTCCTAACTTTTTCTGCTATTTGAACCGCTGTCGTGAATTTTATCTGTCGATTTCTCAGTCTTCTTTTATCAGTCGATTTCCCACTCTTCTTTTATCGATCGATTTCTATATCAGTCTTCTTTTATCGTTCGATTTCCCACTCTTCTTTTATCGATCGATTTCTCAGTCTTCTTTTATCGCTCGATTTCCCACTCTTCTTTTATCGATCGATTTCTCAGTCTTCTTGTATCGATCGATTTCTCAGTCTTCTTTTATCGATCGATTTCTCAGTCTTCTTTTATCGATCGATTTCTCAGTCTTCTTTTATCGATCGATTTCTCAGTCTTCTTGTATCGATCGATTTCTCAGTCTTCTTGTATCGATCGATTTCTCAGTCTTCTTGTATCGATCGATTTCTCAGTCTTCTTTTATCGATCGATTTCTCAGTCTTCTTGTATCGATCGATTTCTCAGTCTTCTTGTATCGATCGATTTCTCAGTCTTCTTTTATTGATCGATTTCTCAGTCTTCTTTTATCGATCGATTTCTCAGTCTTCTTGTATCGATCGATTTCTCCGTCTTCTTGTACCGATCGATTTCTCAGTCTTCTTGTATCGATCGATTTCTCAGTCTTCTTGTATCTTTGTCAGAACTAGCCGGCCAAACTGGTCATAATGAAAATGAAATGTTTACCAAAAACCCATCACTGCCGCCCATACATTTTAGAGATAAACAGATCTGACCGGATAGTCCTGATTAAAAGTGGAATTCTCCTGGCGGTTGTACTGGACTGGCCAGCCAGTTCTGACAAATTGTAAGTGCCCTAAGACTTTCTGTTATCGAGTTTCCTTTTTTGTTTCTGTTTTCTATTTTCGTGGTGTTACTCAATCAGTCGCGTTTTTAGCGCTCATGGAATTCGAATTTTGAGCGAGTCTGATATCCAGATTTTACCGCTCCTTCAGGGTATAGGGAAGAGGAGATGGCTGACACCACAAACTCGGCTCCGGTATCTCAAATATATAACTTTCTCCTCTACACCGGTAGCTCGCTAGTATAGAACAAACGCTTCTGCCTTCCCAAGCTCACTAACCCAGTTTACACCCACTTTTCTGCTGCGCTACATCTCACGTGACCACACCCCTTGTGCAAAGCACTTTGCGATTTTTGCACATAAGAAATGTTTCATTTTCCCCTGTTTTATTTGTAGTTCCTCGCGAAGCGAGACGCGGAGCGCCGAGCCGCGAGGTTTATAATCTCGTCGTGTCGCGCGCGCTACATCTCACGTGACCACACCCCTTGTGCAAAGCACTTTGCGATTTTTGCTCATAAGAAATGTTTCATTGTCCCCTGTTTTATTTGTAGTTATTCTCGTACTTTTGTGAGTGCCTAAATGCTGCAATTGAAACTGCAAAGCGCGAAGGAAGGTAAGTATTGTTTTTGTTACTGACCAGTTAATTTCTAAGAAACTAAGTTCTTCACCCCGAAGCGTCGATCTCTCATATTAAGCTTAGGGTCAATAAAGCTTGGTTCTTGCACCATAAGATTTGTGTCGCATGCATCCTCGAAAAAACATTGGTCTCGCATTCATACCCTGGACACAAATGAATAATATTGCGTGATAATTCTTAGGTATAGTGAAGGCGTGACAGACGTATCTGGGTCTTCAATCACGATGGTCGGCGCTGCCCAGCCTGTTTTTAGCGACTTTCAAAGAGGCCTCATGGAAACAAAGTAAGTAGTCTTAATGAAGATATGACCCGTCCCAGTCGTGAACGCAATTTAAGCAATTGCAAATTTAGCGCGAAGTTACCATTAAGTCAATTCTTAAGGTCATTCTTCTGTAGTAGAACCTGCAGTGAGATTTTTGTCAGACTTTGCCGATTAGATATTGTTTGAAATAAAATCGCGGGGTCCCCAATCCCCATACTCGTTTTGGAGCGGGAGCAACTTGTAAGTGCGCAGTGATTCCTTGAGATACCAAGGGAGCTTCCGCATCAACGACGGCGATGGCAGCGAAAACGTCACTTTTAAAATGAATTTGAGTGTTTTTTTTTGGCGTGCTTATTCCAGTTCAATGACAATGTCAAACTGTAGCGGGTGAATTTCTTGGGGACCGCACTCAAGTTTAAATAGAGAAGGAAAAAAATTCTTCCTCGCTTGTTTACGTCCTCCATAAACGTGAAATTAGGCATTTTCACATCGTAGTTGTGTAGTGACGGCAACGAAATGTAGAAAAATGTGTGATGCACGTGCGAAGTTGTTGTTTAGCTAATATAAACCTAAGCCCCGTGCAAACGGACGCAACTTAACATTGTTGGCCAACAACTCCCAACATTGTTGGATGTTACATGTTGCGTCCGTTTGCACATCCTGTTGGATGTTGTTGGATGTTGTTGCGTGTTGTTGCGCAAAGTTTGAAACCGGTCAAACTTTTCAGCCAGCGACTCCCAACATTTCTTTTCTTCCGTGATCGCCGAAACGTGGCACAACAATGTTGGATCCGTTTGCACAACTCTTCCAACATTGTTGGGGCCACGCACGCTCATTACGCATTCTTTACAAAGACTTATGGGTTGTATCCTTCCCACGATGCACTGCAGGTCCCAACATTGTTGGGAGTTGTTGCATCCGTTTGCACACCACTGCCAACATGCACGCAACAACTCCCAACATTGTTGGCGCAACAATGTTGGGAGTTGTTGCGTCCGTTTGCACGCAGCCCTATGATTTTTTACCTTTCTGGTTGCAGTCGCCGTCGTCATTAGGGACCTTAAGATCCGACGACGGCGACGGCAACGGGAACGCCACAAAAGCAATAGGTTTAATTAGCAAAACAACAATTTTGCAGGTGCATCACGCTTTTTTGTACATTTCTTTGCCGTCACTGCACGACTACGACGTGAAAATACCTAATTTAACGTTGTACAGAGGAAGTACACAAGCGACGGCTAAATTTCCTCTCTCTTTCTGTACTTGGCTATGGTTCTTAGGAATTCAACTTTAGGATGGTTCGCCTACATTTGAAGATGAAGATTGAAAGAACACAAATTCACTTTTTCAGCGACGTTTTCTCTGCCGTCGCTGTCCTCGGATCTTAAGGTCCCTATTGCTAAAGCTCCCGACTATGATAATATTTATGAGTACATGTTTTGAACACGTTTCCGACGGTCGTCTCTCTTTCTACGGTAGAAATTAGTCTTAATTTATTCAAGAAGAAGAACGTTACTGCTCATTTTAAAAGAAGAGAAAAAGTAAAAGGTCACCATTCTCGTTTACGAGAAAATGAAGATTTAACTCTCTGGGGAGCTCCACTCCAGTGTCAAGGCAAAAGCCGCCTTGTTTTAAGTGCGTGCGTCCTGTTATGATCTGTTGGCGCGGGCTTATCAAGCGTGAAGTAATGCGCAATGCATACGAAGGAATAACCTGAAATCCCTTCTCAGTTATTTTCATTTCTTTTTTCAGACACATGACTGTAAACGTTGATCGCGGAATAGGCTGGGATTCGGCAGTGAAGCAGTTACAAGACAATGGAAAAAACAAGTTTGACGGGTTTTATTGTTCCAAAAGGGAACAGAAAGGGAGACGGCTTTACCTTCTAGCGATACAAAAGGAGTCGTCCACCCATCTTTTTAACATTACAAGGTAAATGTAAGGGCGAAAAACTACTTTTCACCGATGTGAACGCCCTAAAAGTTCAAATTTTAGGTTGGTTGGTTGGTTGGTTTAAATACCGTAAATCCTCTATACAGCCCTGCCCTCTCTCTTAAATAAGCACCTTCCCCTCTAACGTTTCATCTGGACTAATCCGGTATGCTTCATTAACCAGATTCAGAGACTTGAAGTTGTGATTTCTTCTTGTAAACGATAAAGTACATGCGATTAAGCCTCCCAGGATCTAAGCTCCCGGCGCGTCCAAACGAATTAAAATGAATTCGATTTATTATGACATTTTGAAGCTTGCTTAAAAACCAGTAAATGCTAAAGGTTTCTTGTTCAGCACTGCTATAGAATGTTTCGAAGCGCCTTTTCTATTTCGGTTATTAGCCCCTCCTTTTATTAGCTCTCTTAAAACCCCTTAAGAAAATTTATAAGCCCAGGGCTTATAAGCGACATATTACGGTTGTGGAATTTCTACCCAAAGATAATTTCCGCTTTTACTTCGTTTTGTTTTTGTGCAGACCAAACTCAGGACGGTCTCCTTTTGAAGAAGAAAAAACTGATCTTCTGCACAAGTACAACAGGATTTCATTGGAAGATGCAGGTAAGGGAGACGGGTCTAGTTAGGCTACCTTTTGTATTTACCACCAGGAAGCCGTGTGAAATCAGAAGTGCTGTCCTCGTGTTTTACTGTGATTTGTTTGAAATCTAGTGCACTGCACGGGTGCCAGCCCGTCCTAATTTGTAAAACGTAGGCGAATATACCTGGAGCTAAATTCTTACAAACTGTAGTTATCTTCAAAAAGAGAAATAAAAATTCGTTGTCGTCTGGTCCTTCATAAAACGTCGCTTTAGGGGTTTTCACGTCCTAGTCGTGCAGTGGACGTTAAAGAAATGTACTAAAAAGTGTGGTGTACGTGCAGAGCTATTGTTTTGTTCATAAAATGAATTTTTGGATGTTCTCGCTGCCGTCGTCGTTGTGGTTGCAGAGCTTTTGAAATGAATGCCAGTAAATAAAAAAAAATTATTTTGCTGCAACTTCATGTTTTGCTAATCGTTTAACAGGTTACACAAAAAGTAAAACTCGTGAAATGTCAAGTACTTTGATTGGTCAGGAACTAAATACTGTTGTATACTTTTGATTCATTAGAAGCTGGATGGAAAGCACAGTACGAAAGAACCAGAGATCACTGTATTCACGGATTAGGCTGCAAGACTGGACCTTCTTGTAAAAGTAAGTGAAAACGTTATTACAGTGGTGTATTCCTTAGAAGTCTCCTTAAGAGACCACGAGGAGGTGACTCGACAAAATGATTTAATCCGTCGTTAAAAGAATAATTCCGGCAATTTGTTAATGAATGAACGAATAAACTTTATGAAAGTGTCAATACAACATCTAGCAGAGAAAAATCCTCATCTAATAGGGGACACCTAAAGCGCGATACAATGATGACATTCAGTTGCAATAAAACGAATTTTTTAAATTTACAGTGAGCACGTTACAATGAAAAGTTATCAACTTGTTAGTGGCTAGCTTTAAAAAATACGTAACGTTGATGGGTAATGCAGTCCATGATTAAGATATGGTCATGCTATCTTTCTTTATCCCATCCCATCCCATCCCATCCCATCCTATCCTATCCCATCCTATCCTATCCTATCCCATCCCATCCCATCCCATCCCATTCCATTCCATTCCGTCCTATCCTGACCTGTTCATTAGTTAGAAAAGACAGGATAATAGCATTCCAATATCAATACCTTGTATGGTTGCTTGGTATTGGCCATTTTGAGGTTGCGCGTCAGGTTCAGGTTATTGGTATGTCGAGAGCACTTTGATCCCTTTTGGGACGCTATGGCTTCATTCATTCGCTGTTACGAGGTTGCACAAGAAACTTGGTTAAAATTTCTCTCGCAAAACAGTCCCATAGTGCAATTGGACTGGCCACTTTGTGGTCAAGAGTGATATTTCACATATATTTACATGAAGTCAAATGGCAACCATGAGAAAAATGGCTCACCATTGGATCGATCACCACTTCTGGAACAACGCCCAAACTCCCCATCCCTAACCCATGTTTCTTTCACGCTAAAGCCACCCGTTAGGGAAAAACAAGAGTTAAGGTGGGTTGGGAGGGACCCAGAAACTGTGAATAATTCAACGAGATCCCGTTTTTGTTTGTTCGTCAGCCGGCTGTCGCATTACTCAGATCCACTTATTATGTGGTGGGATTATTCCCTTGCTGTCTGTGTTGGAGATGGCCATGGCTAAAAATGCTGATAAAATTGGTCTCAGGTAAGTAACTCTTAATCCCTTCGCTTCCAAAAGAACTGATTATCAAAAGCATGAATCGCTATAAAAGCCAAAGCACTGCTAAAAAGGTTATATGTGAATGGTCGCACAATGTATTCACAGTATGTTTTAGCGGTTGATATTTTGTCCGTCTGGCGACTTCGGTTCCCGAGGCGTGAGTTTTGGTCGTGTCATTGTGTTTGGTTCTTGTCGCCGAGCAGTTCTTCTTTTTCCTTTTTGTTGCAGCAAGGAAAGTCGATCTCTGAGAGTAGTCCGCGTTGAGCTAGACAACGGTCAGCGGCTGGTAGGTCTTCGTTACCCAGAGCAACTCATGCCGGAAGCTACATTGTTTCTGAAGGAGCAAAAGTTGCTCGATGCCGTTATAGTAAGTAAATATTTATTTGTATAAAGAAAAGTGTAAAAAATTGTCATCACACACTTTTGGCCAAGCACTCGTGTTAAAGAACAGTTCCCGACCGGTCCTCAATTTTAGCAGCGTTGAACGATTGATAACCACACTCAGTCATCATCAAGAACTCCTCTTAACCTTAAGTCCCAAGAGTGACCAACATTAATTTTCTCCTAACAATAATATTTAACAATTATTCCTCTCGCCTTCATGGCCTCTGAGTCAATAGCCCATGAGGCCGAAGGCCAAATGGGCTATCGACTTAGAGGCCATGAGGGCGAGAGGAATAATTTTTTTTAGTAAAATCCAACTAGCTGGTCAAAAATATCGAGACAAAACAGGTTTAGCTGGTTAAAGCTAGACTTTAATCCTTTTTTTGCCACCAAAACGCCCGCGCTTTTCGCTGCTAGTGGGCTATAACATATAGCCTAGTAGTAGCTCAACCAATCAGAACGCAGCATTGATAATAGACCACTAGTTGGATTTTACTAAATAGATTTAGCCAGGGCTAAAAGCGAAGCTCTGATTAATAATACTTATAAACAAATGAAAATGGCATCAAGTGTAATAGATCTAACTAGCAAAAAAAAAAAACAAATTGCACGTGCAGCACACTTTTTTTTCTAATTAGCAAAAAAACAAATTTGCACGTGCAGCACGCTTTTTGTCTTTCCTTTCCGTTGTTTTGCACAACTACAACGCTGTTTTGTTGGACTAAATCGTCAAACTTCCTAGTTACACATTATTTATATGGAGGAATTGTGCTTACCCAATATTTTGTCTCCTGTGTTCATGTTCGCTTTTAGTTTTCACTGCCCCTCATTTTCACCTTGCTGGGCGTTCCTTGCTGGCCGCTAGCATTTCTCATTGTCTCACCGTCGCTTTGAATTTTTATGTTTCTCTTCCTACAAAATTCGGCTGTAGCTCTTTCTCTGTTATCCACGTGAATGTAAACATCAAAAATAACATCGAAAAATACGTGACCTTGTACTTCTCATTTAGGGCAAAATGTTGGCTTAGGGGAGGGGTAGGTGGGCAGTTTCCCAGAAGCGTGTAATGATCCATAATATCAATACGTAACCAAGAGAAAAGGTTATAAGAATTAATAAAATGTAACCAAAATTTGATTATTTACAAATTCTCTGTTCTAATTTTGTAAAGACATACGTGAAGAAAAAGTCTGGAGATTTTATTTGTCTGTGTATACTGGGTTTTCGTAGTACGCAACAGAGAATAAGTTTTATTTTAACTTCGCAGCATGATCTTGTTACTTATCTGATATTTATTTCAAATTATTAATAACCTGCGAGTTCAGCCTTCTCTCATTGCCCCCGTTTCTGGGGACGTTAGCGAGAGTCTGGTTAAAATTTTTATCGTGCTTTGCTACTGCTTCTAGGCTTCAACTTTGAACCTTGTTAGGTATTGTTTTGACTTAAACGATTATGTTTTTTTTGCTGTTGTTTTTTTTCCTTTATTTTCTAGGACAAACAAAATGGTGTTTTGAGTTCAACAGAACCTTCTCTTAGACAGCCATCAAAAGCCAGCCGAGCGTTTGAGGAAGCGGAAACTCCCATCAACCAAAGGACGTTAACTAAGGCTACTACTCCTCCTGTAACTATAAAGAATTTCTTTAAACCGAAGACTGTTGAACGATCACCTGAGAGTAATAAAAGTGCATCAGAACAGCAGGATGTTAAGGAAAAGAGCGGGGAAAATGACTGCAATGAGATCGAAAATCAAGAAATCGAGAACAACGCCAAAAACAGCACGGATGACAAACAAGCAACGACCAAAGTAAGTAAGAAGGAAGTCAAATCAATATACTTTAAATCGAAGGGAAGAGAAAAGGAAGAGCTCCCGGAAAATAAAGGACCTTTCAAAGGTGCTGCTAAGTGTAATGGTCTTGTGCGCCACCTTTCGGAAACCCTTTCGAAAGAGAACCTTCAAGGAAAGAACTCTTTGAAACGAACTAGTTCTGAAGCGCCGTCAAGGGCGATTAAGCGACAGAAGCAATCGAGCATTTTGTCTTCGTTTGGGAAATGGACTGACAAAGATTCTAAGGACCAAATGGAGAAGGAAATTCTCTGCCCTGTTTGTGGGGAGAAAATTGCGAGCGGATTGAAAAATTCTGATATCAACGAACACATCGATAATTGTCTTATTAAATCATAATGAAAATGAATACTAGTTATTTTTGAATCACAATATAACACAATTAGCCATAGTATTGTTACGTGTAACTGATATAAGTTTAGTTATGAAGTTATAACACGTTCATGGTTCTGCAGTTTCTTTTCAAAGAAACAAGCTTATGCTATATCCCTCTGATTCTGCACTAAAACCTGTGTCAATCCGTGGATTTACGCTCCCACGTACAGTCGAACTCTGCTTTGCGGACACTCGCTTAATGCGGACACCATCATTATTACAGACGGTTTTCTTTGTCCTTGGGGAAAGAAAGTCCTTACATTTCCTCTAAAATTTGTCGATAACTTTCTATTCCTTGAGGACGGCTAAAAATTTGTAGATGACCGTTCCATTCGCGTACAATTTTCGAAGTTTATCTTATAAATTCTCCACGATTTTCTGAAATTTTATTTTTCACATTTTACTTTCCAAGTTAGACTGTTTTTCGAAGAAAAAAGGAACCTAAACTTTTCGGTTTCAAAAATGTGATGACGAGAGGAATCAGAAAATTTCTCTCTTTCGTAATACGTCAAATGTCTTCTAAAATGTCGGAAAAATAATACTCAAGTCTTAGTAATTTCGAAAAGACTCAAGTTCCCCAAGGATGACCAAACAGATACAAAGTTTACGCGCCGTTTAGAATGCATTTCTAGATATCTAAAAAGTACTCTGGTTAGCCTAAAAAGGAAACCATCGTTGGGTGCCCCGATTAATAACTTATTCCTTTCTCTAAACGGCAAAACCAGCCAACAAAATGAGAAAACGTGTACTAAATATGATTGATACCCCAATACATTCTAAATGGCAAAAAAAGCTATAATTTTAGGATAAGACAAGAATTTTGTCAGCCTCAAATCGGCAGAAAAGTAAGAATTTTTACTTATTTATTTGCCAGAAAAACAAACATAATGATATACATACAGACATGCAATATATTATAAAAAATGTTATTTAAAGATAAAAGAAGCGTAAATTGTAAGTAAAAGAATTTAAAGTATTTTTCTGGCGAGAAAGCTCAAACAGAAGCCTTGGGGCTTATTATACGAAGAATATTCAGTCCGTGGGTCAGAAAATAACATTCTAAAAAAAGAGTGTTTTAGTCGATAACACAAGCGTCAATTTTTGTTGTCGACAAACCACAACTCTTCTTTCCTCGTCTGTGTGACAATCTTTGACAAGTAACGCTAATATCATCGCCCCTTTCTAGACAAATAAAAAAACAAAAAATCTTTTAGAGTTTACAAATGCAAATTCCCGCACATTGCGGTTTACTAAGTTGCAGCTTACTATTTGTAAGTAACTTGTAAGAAAATAGTAATCGAAATCTTTGGATCACAGAACTCTTTGACAGTTTTGTTAAAAATCCCAAACTGTCGGTAACCTAGGATCGTTGCTATTTAGAGAGGTCATGGTCTCAAAAGTTAATACCCACTTCGAGTCCTTAGTAACTGTCAAGCGTGATCATTCGACCAATGAGTATTGAAAACCAAATTATTTTTTGAAATGATTTTTGGTTTTGCCTTTTGAGCTAATGCGCTCATACGATTAAAAACGACAAAGTCAGGGACGAAGAATTATACCCATATTTTTCTATTCTTGACTTTTATCGTCAAAAATTGAAACTCTTCCTCGTTCCGTGGTTTCTATTGTCGGTCGCGTGATATGCGAGATCAGGCAATAAATCTGAGACACACGAACCATTAGACGAACTTGAATAAATTAGTCTCGCCTAAATAGAAGATGGCGCTCACGCTTAGTTCGCTGGTAACCAATGTGAAATCGGCCTTCCAAAACTACTCAGGTTCCATAAGAAACACAACTGTCGCCTTGCTGGTGTTTGGCCTGAATACCGTCGTACAGAGTGAAGATTTCTTCCAGTGTCCTCCAGACAACTTTGTTTTCTACGCCAGCTGTTCCTTCATCATTCCTGCTTTGTTTTTGTTTATCGCGACGAGTTTTCTTCACAGCGGATTTTGGGACCATGTTTGTGGATGCTGTTATTACGAAGGTCAGTACAAGCGAGGAGCAAAACGGTACTGCTGTTGTTTGTTTCCAAGATGGCCTTCCAGCAAAGCTCTTGTGGAAATCGTATTCCAAAGTTCTCTGTCTGGGTTCATGTGGATTTTCTGGGCACTCTTGCAGCCGGACTATTACATGTGCGCCGCTCTCGGAGGAACGAAAGCAGCTAAATTAATCAGTGCCTCAGCCGCGCAAAAGTTACAAATCGAAGCAGATTATGCGAACGCGGGAAAAAATTCACAGACGGCAGCGTTGCTGTTGCTAGCTGGAGCGTTACTTACAGCTTTCATTGTTGTTTCAGTTGAGCGATGCTGTTATCAGCGTGAGTTCGGCACTTTACCGAGTTCGTACCAGTATAAGAAGCTCGAGTCAGAAGCTGCTGTGGAGGCCTTTAAACTGAACATGGAAAAACTCGCGAAAGGACAAGGCAAGAGGCGTGCCGACATGTACTTTGCTACCATGAACAAGAAAAACCCGTCTGACATCCTTAAGAGTGCTTATGAAAATCTCGTGGCTGTGAACAAATTTGACGAAGCGTTTCCATCTTTGGAAGATTATCACGAGCTCCAAGCACAGGCGGCTATGGGCATCTCCAGGGATGATAGAGTCTCCAAGACAGAATTGCTGCGCAGAGCCAACATGCCATGCATTAAGGCACTCATCATGAAACCAAAGCTGCGGGGGGTTGGACATGTGGTTCGAACGGACGACGCGCGCCTCCCGAAGATGGTCTTCTTCTCTGACCTGGCCACCGGTGCGCGTAGCATTAGACACCCACTGAAGAGGTTCAAACATGGCGTGAAGCAAAAAACTGAATTGAATTCCATTCTTGGATGAGAAACCCTCACCGCAAACCCCAGCGCCCGGAGAATGGCCGTCCACAAGGGCGTTCAAGGCTTTTTAAAAAGCGGCTGTACAACCTCGACCAGGCCTTTCGGAAGGCCGGGTTCTAGTTGCGCGAAGGCTGCGTCTTAGCGATTGAATCGATCTAAACGGTTTCTTCGAGTTGTTTAGGGTAGGCCATTATAACTGATTTTTTTTTGTAAATTTACTAAGGATGGGGAGTGGAAAGTAACGGACAAAGAACTACTCAGCAGCCAAGCGTCAACAGGAAAAGGTCAAGCGAAGCCTTTCCCCGCCATGCCGCCTGTAATCGGAAAAACAGACGAGGAACTCAGCAGTGACGAAAAATACGAGGAGGAGAGCTTTCGATCTAAACAACTCTTTTTATTTGCTTGGCAAATAGCTAAAGGAATGGTAATTACGTTCTAATTCGCTTCGCTCAAACGAACGTAAATTATTTACCGCTTAAATAACCGCAAACACCAGGCGAAATCAGATATGGGTGGATCGCGTGCGAACCCTAACACTTTAATGAAAAGTAATCTTACAGCATTGGTAAAGGAAAAACAGATAACATATTTAAATATGAGTTAAATACCTAAATGTTTCGTCACACTTAAACGATTACATTCTGTCTCTAAAACGTACATGTCTTTTGCTTCGTCTGTTTTCCACCGCCCATGAAGTTTTAACAACCTCTCAGAAACGGCTTTGGAAGCGTTATTACTGATAACTGCTGTAGCACCCCCTGAACGCAGACTATGTAGGCCATATTCCTTGGGGTCATATCCCAAATCTTTCAAAGTAGTCTTAAATATTTCCCTGCAGCGAGTATAGGATAACTTGCCATTCCTAAGGGTATATCCCGACTTGTTCTTCGTTAATGGCCTGAATAAAGGCAAGTGACTAGACAGATCCAAATTGGCTGCTTCAATATACCTACGTAAGATAGCTACTGGGCAGTATTTGTTCTCTAACTTAGCAATACAAACATAATTGCCCTCTCTATATACATCCGTTTTACTCCTTGGCACAAAAATTTTAACAAAACCATCGCAAAACGTGAGGTGTTTTGGCTGAATATTAGCCAACTCGTTAAAACGAAAAAATCCTGCAAAACCTAAAGAACTTATTGCGGCAATACGTAAGTCCTTTAAAGATGCTTCCTCAGCGCCATGTCTGCCAATAATGCTTCTAATGATAGCAGGGTCCACGGGTTTTTTCTTGTGAACTGGATTGCTCCTTGTCCTCTTGGCGCACTCAATCAAGTTCTTGCAACAAGCGTTATCCAAAGGATTGGGACCATCATCAGGAACAAAGGAATGGAACCATTTCAGCGCAGCATGGACCAAAACCATTGCGGCCGGGGACCTAAGCTGTTGATCTAATCCAAATAGATAAAGGGCGACAACAGAAGAAGAAAATGGCAACTGTAGCGCAATTTTCTGTGA
>CALNXK010000211.1:540000-545000 GCA_942486035.1 Porites lobata | reverse complement strand
TTTTTATTCATAACAGATATGAGCTGATGACTGACTGTTGGAAGGAGGAACCACGCTCTCGTCCCAGTTTCTTTCAGATGATCGAAAAACTGGAGGTGATGATGCAGAGTGATGCACCATACTTGGATCTAAACAAACATAATGAAGATCATCCGTATTACAACGTGCCCCCTGAAGCTAGTGGTGACTAATGTGAAGAAGGAGCTTCCCCAATAATCAGACAATTTCAGATCAAACGATTATAAACAGTTAACTAGTAATGATTATGGAGAAAGTGATCTTAAAAAGTTTGAAGGAAGTAAAAGTAGAAGCATAACAAAAACCGTAGTATCAGTCAGTAGCAGTAGTCAGCGGGATCATAAGCGCGCACAAAGTTTTGGCAGAGGAGCTGCAAAGCCACTCGGCTTGGGGAAGGGAAGGAAAGGTTTTGAAATTCCCTTGCAGCTTCACAGCCAAAACTCTCACACGGGCGAAAAAAACAAAAAACAAAAACAGGCCAGCTGATCTGACAGGCAGACCAAGCGTACTATGGTAGTTGCATGTTGTACAACAGGGAACTTAAGAACCACGACGAAGTTCACGACGACGACGACGTCTGTTGACTGGGAAACGACTGGAACGAGAACGTCAGTTTCGGCGGCAAAAAGAAAAATTAAGATGCAGTCAGTCGCTAAGTCTACGACGACGACACTGAATGTAAACACAAACGTAAAACTGTGATGTTCGTTCGCAACAAAGTTTTCTGGAATGGCGTCTTTTAAAGCAATGCAAGATCTTATTTTTTAAAACCGTACGTCTTATCTCACTGACGATGAAGAATTTTTTGTGTTGTCTGACCTTTTCGAGTGGAAAAACGCCTGCCTTCCGCACAAAGATTATTCAACTTTCAACCTGAATGAGATGACCGAGTCCGAGTGTCTGTCAGAGTTTAGATTAGGAAAAAGAGACATTCTGATACATGTGATAGCTGTTTTCCATATAAAGTTTATTTCCTCTATATTATAATTTGCCTTACCTAAATACGTACAAGTAAATTTCTCACTTACGAGTTCGCTCGCTCGGCTTTCACAGCTGTTGTCATTCTTCGAAGTAAAAACAATTCATTATAGTACACTTTTAGTCGAATTTTCAATCAACATCGCTTGTTAGGAGAAAAAAGGAACGATACCTGGATTTGCGAGGATAAGAAAAAACAAAGGACTTCAAAAATCGCTTAAAACAGTGGATTTATACCTGCCGAAGCTTGTGGATTGCAGGACGACGTGATTGTACTTTGTTTGGCGTCGTCGACGACACCACAACGACGAAATTTACTGGTCGCGCTTGCACAGTACACTGTAACTCACTTCCGGTCGTCGTCATGGTTCTTAAGTTCCCTTTTGTTAAATAGAGGTTCGTTAAATGGAGGTTCCACTGTAGTTCAGTTCATACGGGGAAAAAAAGCGTCCTTTCCAATTCCTGTCCTTCAGGCCCCGGTTGTTCAAACGTTGGATAGCGCTATCCACCGGATAAATCGCTATCCAGTGGATAAGTGTTATGCTTTCCAACTGCGTTATCGAGTGGATCGAAATTTATCCAGTGGATAGCGCTATACACCTTTTGAATAGCCTGCGAGCCGCAGACGTATTTCCGGTCGTCGCCTCTTTTCCTCCGAAAAAAGCGTCTGTTCCCCGCACACTACCTTTTCAACAACTGGAGCGAGATTGGTTTGTGGTCACGCACGCTCTCGGCACTTATCGATCCGGTCCATAAGGTAGTAACTAACCTGACCTAGTATTTATCACACCGTCACAAAAACGAACTTCCTTACTGGCTACCTGCGTCAGTTCTAGCCGAAAGAGAGCTGAGGAGCCGTGTGGCATGCAACTTCACTTTTTGCGTAAGTCAAACATGGGTCAAACAAATGTGACAAAGTTTTTTAATTCTCGCGCGCCCGCGAGTTGGGGGGGGGGTACTCCCTTACAAAAGGCTAATGGGGATGTGCCGCTGGATGGGGTTGCATTTTCACAACTGGATTGGCTAGAATGGGGTCGCAAATTTTCGGATTTTTGGGGTAAGTAGGGATTCAAAATCGGAAAATTCTCGGTGAAAAAAAACAGAAACTTGTTGTTTACTAAATTTAACAATAAGCTCGCACTAACCGCATTGCATTCCGTTGCTTGAAACCACTATTGACAAGGTAGATGCATAAATAGAAAGTGACTAAGTTGGGATCGCAAAAATTACATTTTCCAAAAAGTGACTATTTGGGGTCTATAATTGGCCAAAAAATAGACTATAATGGGGTAGGGGCCCCTGAGAGGCCACCGGCACATACCCAGCAAACATTTACCCAAGTACCCCCCCCCCCCTCCCCTGGCTCGCGCGCCACTCCCTTGGCTCAATTCGGATTCATTTCCACCTCGACCCGTGATTATGATCACGAGTTGGATTATTAATACAAAGTTCAATCGACGACTGTAACCTCCAACAGTCGATTTATCAATCAAAGCTTTCTGCGTGCAGGAGCCGATCGTACTCGTAAGGGTCCGAAGACGGGCTAAAAGTATGAGATTACTGCATCCAAAGCGGACGCGAGCCTTCGCTGTTTGGCAATATTTTCTTGTTTTTTGGCCGTCTTAGCTTAAGAAGAAACAAAGCAAACTGCGGCTCTAAACATAAGGAAATTTAAACGTCTTTCTGGAAAGAACTAAAAAAGACTTCAACTTGATGTTTCATATGTTCCAACATTCATCTTCAGAAGTAATAAACCGTTGAATCAGCAGTGTCATTTAAACTAAATGTAGAATAATTAACTAACTTAAAGAAACAAACGATGACATATGGCAAGAAAATTTGCATACAATGAGAAACAGCACGCAAGCTAAAAAAGGTAAAGTTTTTCACTGCACTGCAGACAATTTACGCCCAGCGATAATTGTGATCAGAGAAATTAAAAAGCACATTTCTGACGAGCCGTCAGTTCATTTCAACCTTGCTGACATGCTCGGGCGACAGAAAATTGAGTTTGTGGTACGTGATTCGTTTCAGAATTACAGTACGATCAGACAAAGACGCCGGTGAAGGAGATTTAGGCCTCTGTTTCCCGTAGAGGCCCCTGCTGGTATTTGAAGAATAAAATAAACAGGACACGGGTGTGATATGGGAAGAGAAAATAGGCGGGAAATTGTCCCCCGCGCGCTTTCTCCCCCACCAGTTCAAACGCAACGCCTCTCGTTCTTAATAATAATAATAATAATAATAATAATAATAATAATAACAATAATAATAATGATAATGATAATGATAATGATAATGATAATGATAATAATAATAATAATAATAATAATAATAATAAATTATAATAATAATAATAAGAAAACTTATATAGCGCCGATATCATTATTGCTATTTTCATCAGCGCTTAAAAAAAACAAACAAACAAACAAACAAAGTGGATGAACTTACCAAAAAGTTAAAACAATTATGTCAACACTATGGCGTAGGCTCTGAACAAGCTTCCGGGGAGGGTGGAGTGGAGACTAGCTAAAAAGGAAAGAGAGGAGGCGGAGGGGAGAAGGTGGTGGAGAACATAGGTTGGTATGTGGCTAGATCGCTGATTCTTGGATGCTGCACGATGAATAATGAACACATGTCTATTTTTCAATGCTCTCAGTCCCCATAACACTCTCCAACGAATTGATTCTCTTCTTTTTAAGGAAAACATGTCAAGGAGACATGATCTAGCACCAGACGTGATCTAACACCAGTCAGTAACCACACTTAACCCCCGGCAGAGTTAATTTTCGACTGTGGTGCAGGCTAAATTTAGGAATGCGGCTTACTTACGGAAGGGACTGATCCAAAGCGTATACTAGACTAAAGTTCGCGCCTCCTGTTAGCCTGCATTTCTGTGCATACTCTACCAATCTTGAGGGAAATTAACAAAAGTGTAAAGTTGAATAAGTATATATTTTTTCTTTTGTAGGAGGCTGAGAAACACTTATGTTGTTCAAGATAATACTAACTTCTGGGTCTGTGAGTCAAATCCTAAAATGTGACTATTCAAATAAAGTTTCTGAGCATTATCTTCCTGTTCGTGTTTATTATATGCTCTATGGGTCGATTTAACCTAAGGCGGTTCTTCTTTATTATAATTACTTTTACCTGTCAGCCGAATTTCGCGCTTCCCCCCCAAAAAAGGAGGCTTGAGCGTAGCGATTATAAAGTGTAACCATTGAAGTAAACGCTACCGAGCATGTTCGGCTTTCCTGGGCAAAGTTTATTATGCTTTACAAGGTGTTTACAGTAATAGCTATTTTGTACCGTTCGGTTATCATCTACTGTTGCTTTTAACCTGACGTGTTCAATCGATAAAAGCGATAATCGATAACAATTGATAAAATCGATAAAAATTCGTTAATTGTATCGGAAATCGATAAAAATCGATAAAGGGATACGTTGTGAGTAATCGATAATTATCGATTTTTAAATTATTGTTATCGATTTTATCGAACTTATCAAATTTATCGGCGCAATACGTCTCTAGGTATTTAAGGGCAGCGAAGCATCAGAACTAGGATGAGTTTAACGATTTATTTCACAAATCAAATATTGAGCAAACACGTAACATAACAAGTTCTTCTTGCATTTTACTTAGAAAAGTATTCAAGTTTAACACCGTTAAGACATTGTTCGACGGTAGTACAGTGGACGTCGATATAACGAAGGGCCAAGGTACTGACAAAATGTGTTCGCTATGTACAGGTTTCGTCATCTCGAGGTTCTTTTTCATATATCTTGCCATTACTGGGGCGAAGAATATCGTTTGTTGGACCAAGGAATTCGTTATATAGAGGTTCGTTAAATCGAAGTTCCACTGTAGCTGTCATTTCAAGTACCGAAGCTACATTGTAGTTACAATTCTAGACATAATCTCCAGTAGACATTTTGTTAGAAAAACCCTTGCTGCAGCAAAATTAAAATCATACTGCAAAGTAGAGTTCCTATAAATAGAACAA